>JAVTVY010031056.1:0-12445 GCA_036873755.1 Hanleya hanleyi
ACGGAAAATTAATATGTGGCTGGTGATTTTGTCGTGGAAAGAAGATAACCCGGTTTATTGGTCAACCGGTACTGCGTGTAATACGGAACATTCGCAATACGAAGGTTCCTAATCGAGCGTCGGTTTTCAAAGGTAGCCATCGACTTTAAGACACGACGTCCAATATTCATTTCAAGGGGGCAAAGACTTTGTTCAGCATTTCTCCATTCCCGTTCCACACAGCAATGTATTGCAACAGACAACAAGCTAAACTCTGCAACAATTGTATCAGGTTGGATTTCCAGCTATTGGCTCTTGTCTATTTTACATATTGTAACAGTTTATATTTCTCCCTATCAGTTGTTTTGTTTAGTCTCAGGCAGCAGAGACAGAACCTCTCCATTTCTGGGTTTTGTCCAGAGACAGAACCTCTCCATTTCTGGGTTTTGTCCAGAGACAGAAACTCTCTATTTCTGGGTTTTGTCCAGAGACAGAACCTCTCCATTTCTGGGTTTTGAAAACAATGTTCAGAGAAAACTGTTGTTTGTTGACAGAATTGCACTCAAAAGGTTAATGTATAAAACCTGCTGTAAACTGTAAAAATGTGTATTTTCCAAGCTTCCTCCGGATAGATTAATTAATTCTCTGAAAGCTTGTAACTACAGTCAGAATGGACTTGGTATTCTGGGAATATATTGTTTCAGTAATAATTTTCTGGGTCTTAATTCATTATATCCAAAATAACCATCAGGAAAGAACTTCCAAAAAGCCAAATTACCTTTGTCTTTTCCCCAGCCAAATTCTCCAGCCAAAGCGCGGCTGAGATGCTAAGGCTACGTCCGAGAATCCGCCATATTCTCGGGTCTGTATGTGAGGTGCCGAGGGAAGCTTTCCTGTAAAGTCATATGGCTGCTCTTTAGTCGTCAGACGTCGTCAATTTTCCCACCTCTTGCATATCACTCCAATTTGTCGAACGTAACACCACGTGACTTATTTCCTTCATCTTGCGCAATACTATTAGAATGGACATACTGGCAGTCTTTAGTCGTCAGACGTCGTCAGTTTTCCCACCTCTTGCATATCACTCCAATTTGTCGAACGTAACACCACGTGACTTATTTCCTTCATCTTGCGCAATACTATTAGAATGGACATACTGACAGTCTTTAGGTTGTATCCAAGTATCAAAAGGTAGACCTCTTCAGACATTCATTGTTAGAGTTTTCATCTTCGCTTTGATCACTATCTGAATGATTTTCTTCTGGTTCTACTGTTGAATTATTTGGTGATGGACTTGTATTCAAATCTGTCTCCGGCATTTCAGATCTCTGGTTTGATAGCGTATCACAATTCGTGTGTTTCTTACACAAGATATCCAGCCATCATGGTTCAGACACCTACATTCCTTTTCTCAATTACTGTTTATCTCTAATATCTTTATATGAATTTGATCTGAATTGATTATCTGCTCATGGACGAATTCCCTAGAATACACCATTAACATTAAGTAAGTTCGATGTACATGACCTGATTCATCAGGACCAACAGGTACATTTACTACAGTGTCGTGATTTGCGTTTTGATGCACTCTGTCAATGTTTACTAATGTTGGTAAGTCGTTTAGTTCTTGAGAAATTTACAAACAAACAGTCTATATAAACCGATGGCACCAAGTACAAATACATCCAAGTCCACATTTTTGAAGCGAAAAATAAAGGAGCTTCCCCTAAAAATGTTATCTGGTGTAAGTACTTTTAACTGAAACATCGCCCTTTTCTGTAGCCATTTCAGTTCTACCAAGAATTATTTGTAGGCGCAACTATTTTGCATTTTGAACAGATGGCATTTCATCATATCTTTTGCCACAGGTGAAAGGAGGAAGTTTCAATAACTTCTTCGCAACAGTTTACGTGGCGCCTTCACATTTTGTCTTGCATATGTTGGGACTGTATAAGAGTCTAGTGGCTTAGGCTGTTCGGCCAGTGCCGTCTAGCTAGTCCAATGTAAGGATGTATATTTCTTGTTCATTTGCTTCTGGGGGCCCTCGGTGGCCAAGTGGTCTAAGGCGCTTCGCTGGTGACCGCTAGCCTCACCCCACTGAACCAGCACGGGTTCGAGCCCAGCTGGTCCATGTGTGAAAGTTTCTCAGTTAGTTGCCGAACGGCGGTGGTTCTCTCCGGATACTCCGGCTTCCCCCACCAACCAAACTGACTGTCACCATATGAGTGAAAGAAACTTGAGTGTGACATTAAGCCAAATTCCCTCCTCCCTCCTCATTTGCTTCTGAGTTGACTCAATATGCCGGCGTAGCGGGTCATTTCACTGCTAGATGATTATATAAAGGCAAAATGCTAACAAAAGACGGTCGTTACTTCATTAATACATGAAATAGGATGTTACTTCATATACATACATGACGGTCTTCATGTTACTTCATATACATACATGACGGTCTTCATGTAACTTCATATACATACATGACGGTCTTCATGTTATTTTTTTTTGCTGATGGACAAGGAATACTCACGGTCATTTTAATACACTGGACATTAAACACATTTAATATGGATTGATGTCAACATACGGTACATCAAAACGTAATAATGGTTCTTTTTACTTAGAGTAGAATGTATTATCTCTTTAAGTTGATGGACGCCTATATTTCATTACGTTATTGTTTACATTATTTATTGAGCGAAGTAAAAAAAATTCAATTAGGATCTACTGATATTTAATATAAAGGGTATTGCCACGTGATTAATACAATCGCGTTGATATAATGTATATATGCATGATGCACCAAATCACACAAAAATGTCAATTATAAAACAAATGTCACCAACCTCAAATTTGCCGCAAGCTTGACGTCACGGTACTCGGTCTCTGAGTCTTTGAAAGAAACGATCATTCTGGAACGAATAGCTGAGTTTGTCAAAATATGAATTAACGGGTTAATCGCGGATTTGGCGTAAACTAAGATATATGAAATCACGTAAACGGGGATTGGAATGTAACCACGTTCATACAGTGGCCAGATTATATCATACGGCACCCAACAAATTAGAAACATAGAGATGATCACGATCGCGGTTCTGGAACATTGATTGTTCTGGGATCTTACCTGAGACATTTCTGAGGATGGTGCAGCAGCTGGATGTTTGATACGTTTAGGAACTGTCTGGGCTAGCTTAACGTTAATATGACTCAGAAATAGTTCACATCTTCCACTTGACGGCCTTGCATGTACTGGTTGTGTCTCAATTGCGACGTCGCCAGGAAATATGGAACTGCTATCCACTGTGCGGTTCCTCTCCTCGGTGTCGTCCTTGTGATTTGCACTTTGAGCAGAGATTCTTGTTTCCTTCTCCGAACACTGACCTTGGATTCTTTTCTTCAGTGCGAGGAGGAGAGAAACGTAAGCGGCAACGAGAAATATGGCGGGTACCGACTCAACCACAATGGATAGTATGGTTGTGATGTTAGTAAGGCGAAGCGAACACACCCCGTCTGACGTAATAAGGAGCGATTTATCACTAAAGAAAATTCCCAAAATAAAAGTCACCCAGATCACAAAGCCGAAGATCCACATGGCGGTCGATATTATTAATGTCCGGCGTTTGGTGAACTGTTTTCTGTATTGAATGGGAGAAGAGACACACGTGTAGCGGTCATAGGCGATGACATCAATTAAAAGGGCTGACACGTACACCAAACTCCAGTCTACCACTTTCCAACTGACACATAGCGGGAGCCCAAATGGCCATTTGTGGTAAACTATCTCGATAACGTTAACGGGTATGCAAATTAGACCCACACCAATGTGTGGCGATGGCCAAAGAAGTCGTATAAATCTTGAAATTGAATGAAAATTGGTTGTTTTTCCTTATGAACGAAATAATGAACACATTTCCGCCAACAATGAGTATGGCTAGAATCACCAAGATGGAGGCTATCACCATGTTTGGGGCTGAAACTGCAAGCCAATGTTGTTGTTCCCATGCTGTGGTTGTGTTTTGTTGTGGTTAGGTTGAAAATCTGCTAGTATCCATAATTGATCATTCTTCAACTATTTGCAGCTGGAACTCGTGATTTTGAAAGCTACTTGAGCGATGTATAACTAGAACAACGTCTGCATGAAGTAAGTGAGTAGGTTTTCTTCGTAAAACTCGACGGTAGTGCCGTATTCTCTGTCTGGAGCTGTTTTGTTTTCAGTCCTTCAGAATCCTCACCCACACGAGGATTAAACTATTAAACTGGTCGCATCGTCGAATGCTGTTGATTTAATCAGATGATATTATTCTCGGGTTTCCTGTTTTAAGGTGAATATTGATCATTTTATGTGTTTCAAGGAAGTGTTATTTCGATTTTCAGCTTTGTTTATGTTCCGAAGGTATCAGTAAACAGCGAATCCCTAACACGATAATTATATAATCGATCGTTATTGATATAATAGTGCACGGCTTTACATACGTTATTACGGTTCTTACTTGAGCGTGGGCTTTCAACATCAAGCCCCGGTCACACTGTCAAGAATTGGGTAGGCGAATCCCCGCGAACTGGAAAATCGTGGTCATTCTTGGCAATTCGTACAAACATCTTGCGGGGTTCGTCGCAGATCGTGACCGTTCTTGCCTATTCTCGGAGGGAGTACGAAAGTTTTGAAATGTTCAAAACATTCGCCGGCCAAGTACGATTAAATGGTATACGTATGGCATTCTTGGCACCATCCTACTGCGTTCTCGCATACATTCTCCTTCTATCGTGTAAATTCGTGGGTGCTCATAGTAGTTCTTTCGGTCACAAATCAGCACGAATGCCGTACGCATTGTACGATTGTTGGACGCATTCTACGCTTCTTGTACGCTCATACTTCGATACTGCATTCGTACTCACATTGTACTGCATACGTACTTATTCGTAGCAGATTATCGAGCATTCGTAGTGGGTTCGCAGGCTGTCGTGTTGATGAGTAAGGCGTTCTTCATTGAATTGTACTGCATGCGTACACATTCTTGATTATTCTTGTTAAATGCTTATGACCGTCGTACAAGGAACCTACGGCATGCGTAAGGGATTCGTAGGACAGTTTCAAAGAGGCCCTTTACAGGCGAATTGACACGAATCGACAAGATTAAAATATTCGTGGTCACTGGCCGGCATTCTCCACCCAATTCTTGACGGTGTGACTGGCGCTTTAGCATCTTCTTTCAGAATGACCTAGCATATCTAATGCTCATTCGATTGCAAAAACAATTTTTTTTCATCAGTGCTCTGCTTTTGTCCATTACAATAAATGTCTTGGTGAAAAGTGCATAGTGAAACTGTCGCATTGACAACTAACCATGTACGTACCTTTACGAGATTCTGGGTAGAAAAACGCAACAATCATGCAATTAAATGAATCGATCTAGGAGTGTGAGACTACATATTACACGAAGTGTGGAGAAAAAACACACCTAACGATAACGATCCTGACAGCAAAGTATTAAGTCGTACTACGTCGGGCATTACAGGTTAATTTCTCTGGTATTCTTGCATTTACCAGGTTTAATACCCCATGTTGAGGCGTTTACGCTATTAGACGTCCACGATGCTCATTCATTAACATCGTTTGAGCTGTTCTGTCATCCTAGCTCCCGAGCTAGCGTATCTAATTCTTCGTAAGCCGCTGCAACGGTCAGTGTCGATACCTCATAGTCTCCGCGTGAACAACTGCAATAATTGCGCGGCTGAGATACTAAAGCTACGTCTGAGAATCCAGCGTATAATCGGGCCTGAATGTTAGGTGCCGAGGGATGCTTTCCTGTAGAGTCATATGGTTGCTTTTTAGTCGCTAGACGTCTGCAATTTCCCCACCGCTTGCGTGTCGCTCCAATTCAGTATATATTCAGTTTGCTAGCATCCTCGCCGCGAAAGACATTTCAAACATATATTTGATATATATCGTTCCCCCGGCTTTCCTTTCTAAAATCCATTGAATTTATCGTCTCGCTACATGTACATCACTGCACCTCTGCTCATCCTTGTCTTGAAAATGTGCAAAATTGATGCTATTCCTTATATATGAGATATTGGGTTCACACGTCCAGGCAAATCTTAAATCCTCGCAGAGAGTTCATCTGAAACTGGTGATTCGAACGAGTTCTGAAATATTTGCCTCTATTATACAATTCAGCAAGTCCGGTTACTGGACTTACCTGTAACTCACGAACTGATTTCGGGCATTTCTTATTAACGTCTGTGGAAGGTAGATCTAACTTCATAAATATGGATTAGCACGGAATTCTCCATTTCAGTACATGGTATATATATATTTTCACGATTTCTGATTTCTGGGATTCCTCACTAAATGCCTACCCTACTTCGTAGGTCCTGTGACGTTAGTCACACTGCTCATGTTTATAGAATCCCTAATCAAATTCTGGAACCGCGTCACCTTCGTGACCCCCACGACTTCTGCTATATCTGGGTTACCCAAATGAAACAGCGCGTAATCAATTTATTCACGTGTCTATTTCTTCGCCACAGCTCGCGGGAAGGAAAGAATGCCGTGCATTTATTGGAAGTTAATTTTAGAACAGCATCAAATCGAGCGCTGGAAAACGATCGCTCTCAAGCAAGGCCGACACGTAGGATACAGTGTATGGGCCTTGCTATATGAAGATATTACATCGCAAAGTAATTAGTTATTACATTATCATAATCTGGTAAAAAGTTACAGCATATGTACATGCCCTGTTGTAATATACATTTAACTGTATATAACTACCTGCAACATACGTGGTTCCCATAAATCGTTGAAACTTCCATGTCATAAACCAATGTAATATATTTCGTACCCACCATCCTACAATATGATTGGTCAGTGAGATAAGTTCTTTGATGTGAGTTTGAGCCAATCAAAAGTTACAATTGACAACGGTAGAGTCAGGCTGCTGCAGTCGGACAACTAGAAGGTTCTCATAACAAAAATTCCAGTTGTATTCCACGCAATTCACATTTCTATATGGTGTTCAGTTTCTTCGAAGTAAATCTCACGTGTCAAGAAAACACAAAAAGTTGACGTCGACTTTTGAAAAGCGACGTCGTTTGGACTCTCGTACGTCTCACGTCGAGTTTTGCAATGTTAAAGAGATGTAGGACTTAAAAAGTCATATTTCCAGATCGGCGTTAAATTATGATATCGACCACCTTGTTCAGCATAATTCAACTATATCCCCAATACGCCAGTCTTTGCACCCGCATCCTCGATGCCTGCATATGCATCGCGATAAACGCTATCATACTTGGAAACGAACATTCGTGCAGTAGGTCACGTTCGTCAATAGGGAAATTCTCTCTTTGGGCAGCTCACAGTTTAATACAAAATTTAGTTGATAGTAACTTCTTACAGTCAAAATAGTTTTCATGAGATCAAGGCTATTAATTCATATTCAAACAAAACATATTCATTCAACCAAAACAATTATAGTGTGTCCTTTTGTCATTTATTGCCAAAATTTTACTCTAAAATGTATGAAACTGGGGTTTCTTGGAGGATGGCATATTGTAAGATTGTTCTTACATCTATAGATGGTCGCTTCATCGCTATTAAAAGCGCCATATCATTGGGTAAGGAGAAAACGTGTATATTTGTCGTCAAAACCGAGCACCTTGGAAACGTGTATACATCTTGCGCATGCGCGATTGTGCTACCCCCAAGTACATGTACAGACGAGGCGCCAGTTCCGACCCACCAAAGTGAAATTTGCATCTGTTTCAGAAGGAAATGGTTTGATTGGCATATTCATTATCTTGATCGCGGTACAATTGTCCATAGTCTTTATTAACAAACTAACTTAGCTGGCAATAAATTGAAATGCAGGGAAAATAAAATTACATTTCTTAATGAGAGGTGTCAGTTCCGCCCCACTGTCGCCAGTTCCGATCCCAGTTGCGTACACTTCGCCATCCATAAGATGGCTTGCGAATCGTGTGCCTCCATTATCGCGGAGTGATATCCGGTACTTTACCGTATTCTGTTCAGCCTTCATCCGGCGGAGAACAGACTCGAGATAAATTACAGGTTTTCAGACGGAAACAGATATTGCCTGGGTTTACAAAATATATATATAGGTATGAATAACTTTCGTATCATCCAAGAGGTGTGTTAGATCTGTAATTTTGAACAAGAAGGACATCACATGACTCGAAAATGGCGGGTTACGTTGGGGTTACGTCGGTAGGCTTTAGCTGATTGGTTGATGAAGTCACGTGGTATTGATTTCTGGAAATTCCCTCTTGCAGTTGCCGAAAGTAGGCTGAAAATGGATACACACGATCCCAGGGTGAGTCTTACCGCGTATAGATGACCCAGATGGTTACAGGTTGTTCCGATCCAGCTTCGTTTTGGCATTGACCTTTGACCCAGATATAAACGAATGTAATCGTCAACATGATAACTTTTCCGCCAAAATAGTGTTCTAGCTGGATATTTCGTTTTGAATGTCTTCATCTCATAAGTGAACATTTGACGTTAAAGAATGCGGGTTGGGGTGATAGTGATATGGTGGAGCTGATCATATTGGCATGATATATTGGACACTGAATTCAATCCGATGGCTAATAAGCGTATACTCACTCGAAAATGATGATAAATCAACGGTACTTTTACTTATTTTACCTCTGAATGGCAGATTAAAGAGAAGAAATGCTAATCTGCACTCGAGATACGATTTTACGCAGTGGGCGCTGCGTTCGCAAGATATATGTACGACCCAGCTGGCCATCCATGGATGATGGTGGTTCGGAACTGGGTCCGTCAGTTGATGTCAACAATGGGGCAGGTAGCCTTTAGAGAGATACCCCAGTTAATAAATTTATGAGAGATACATAGTACCATATGATAATTATATGTGAGAAACAAAACATCAAAACTTTGATCGGAAGCGCGGGCAGACGACACGGTTTTGGACCACCGGCCAGTCATGGTGTTTGTACTTAGGCCGATGTAGTCGTGTGTATGGAGTGGGTCTGCAAAGCTGTCTCCTAACAAAACCAGTGAATGCATAATATAATATAACCATGATTGAGAGGTTGATCAACTTGCTTAAATACACCAAATGTTTTATGATTTCGTGTGATCATGGTTATGACAAGGTGCAGTATTTTTGGGAAGTGGGTCGGAACTGACACTGGATCGGAACTGGCGACGTCACTGTACTCGAGAGAGCTTCGTGTTACTAGGTTACCTGCGTTGGAATTTGTACAAAAACTATCCAAGCTACATATATTTCAGGTAAAAAGGAGGCTAAGTATTCAAAGAAGTTCTGTGTCTGGGGATTTGTAGCCTCGAACTGCAGGAGCACTGTATTGTGGTTGTGGGTGGGGGGAGTTACTCGATCGTAACTGCAAGCTACGTGAAGCTCAGTTCGACTATGATCATTTTCGGGGACAAAATCCAACTCTGCTATATTACCTCAAGCAAGCTATTGAACAACAAAATAAAATGAATGCACCATTAGCTTTATGTTATTTCGTCTCTGTGTGTCAGCGAGACGAAACCCTCTTCGAAGATAATGAACGTAACCCAGCTGAGGATTTCTCCCAGCAGTGGCGTCTGTTGGCTGGGTTCGGTCTATTTAAAGAACACTGCGTCTGGAGAAGACATGTTTGTCCGCTTCTTGGGATGTACCGTTCTTTTCGATATGTTTCTGCTTCGCCATTAATAGATCGCCGTCATGGGTCGGTTATTGACAAGGGAGATAACCTACCCAGTATGCAGATGGCGCTATCATTTTATCCGGGGATTTTGTTTGTGTTGTTGTTGTTGCTCTGTGCACCTTGAAGGAGTTCGGCAGGTGTTCGAGATGTACTTGAAGATTAAGGTAAGTTGTACAGCTTGAAAACTGCATGCACTGGGACTTAATTCCCCCCCCCCCCTCCCTCCCGTACGCAAGGTGTACAGTCTTAGCACACCCTTACTGATACTGTCACACAGATTAACCAGTGAAAATCATGCCTTCCTACGTTCATAAAGTTAGACCGCGGTTCGCAGTTCGTTATTCGGGATCAGTCATTCAACGACTCATAACAGCGCCCCTAGGCGTCAGATTTGGAATATGAATATGCAAAGATATAGAGCATGACATTCTCTCTTGCTTTACAGAGTTTGGAGTTAAAAAAAATACAGATTTCTATATAGAAATAATTGCTGGTCTCGAATGAACTGCGAACCACGGTTTAACTTTATGAACGTGCCTTCCTCGGCCGACGGGATTCGATTCTGAGTGACATTGTTTTTACTGTAACGAAAGTGCAGGTTGACAACGACCCCTTGGGATCTCCTTTCATAAATCACAGCTTCTGAATGTTACGTGACTATGTGAAATCGAAAGTGACATTGTGTTTATGTGTGCGGTTCACTTACCTGGTGGAATCCAACGCTGTAATTTTCCTAGAATGACCTATAATAATCTGGGAGACGGACAATGCTTCGAAGTCCCGGTGAAGTTATCTCAAACGACCAGTCGGGACGGTGGAAGGGACCCTGGTGAGCTACTCGCTTCGCTGTGGATGACGTCAGTCAGGAATCCGGAAGTCGGTTTCAGTGAATATGCAGATTAGGGACAGTGAACTTTGCGGTCGTCGTATGAATTAACTAGAGGGAGTTGGAAGCTGAGATTTACCAGTTACGTCCATTATGAATTATGGTTTGTTCCTCCATAGCCATATTTATCCAGCGAAGTCCAGATAAACTGATCGGGAAGTGTTGTAAGTGACAATAAAGAAGGCGCTGTCATTTTCGACGTCTGTCCCTACCTTTATCCACAGAAGAGCGGTAGCCCTATATAAGCCGGACTCCCACTGAAACGAGAGAGACGAGCAGAAACTTCGAGGTGAGAACACGCACAAATCATTTGGGGAGAAGAAATCCAATACATTGCCGGGCCGGAGAAAGGCCGCCGCCGAATTGGAGAAGTGCCGCCGCCGAATTTGTGCCGCCGCCGGGCCGTGACCAGGCCGCCGAATATTATAACATCGTAGCATTCATTACACACACTTACATTCACATGCCCGGGCTGTGTTTACTCTGCTTCGATCTCTATCCGCCTTCAACCGTATCGCACAGTTGAACGGATATTGCGCTGGAAGTTAGAGTATAGACACTTATCGCCAATGGTTATTCTTAATCTCTACTGTACGCTAGTACAGGCTCAGCTCTGGGAATTAACTAACGGCGTTAGTGTCGATAGCATGGCCATACATTAGCCGCATCTCTCCTTGCCTTCAACCGTATCGCACAGTTGTTCAGGGATTGCGCTGTGGTTAGTGTATCTATTAAGCTATATCCGGTAGGAGATGCGAGTCTCTGTGAAGAGGACATAGCTAAACCAAATCATACACAGTTCCTACATAAACAATTATTCATGCACACATGTACTTAAACCACAACCCACGGGTTGAAATACATTCACGCTAACACCCACAAGCTATAGGTTCGAGCCTATAGCTTGATAAATATACATCTACCCAGGCAATCGTACGATAAGCGATTATTCATTCACGCCTCCATAAGTACAGTCTCTCACCAACCTGTACATATATTGAGTAAATCACGGCTAATGATAGATTACTACTGTCTCATACAGTAGTATATAGAGGGGGAATCCTAGACCTGATGCCCATCTATTGCGGAAGACCCTGCAGTAGTATAGAGAGAGGGTTCAAGGGTCAACTGACCATACAGTAGTATAGAAGGAGGGTTCCTATACTAGTTGACCATACAGTAGTATAGAAGGAGGGTTCCTATACTAGTTGACCATACAGTAGTATAGAAGGAGGGTGCCGATTCCAGGTGCCCATATAGTAGTATAGGAAGAGGGTTACTAGACCAGGTGCCTGCCTATCCACCGTGTGTTATTGATGTCCGATCCTATGTGGACCGTGTAGCCGTGAACTCTAGCCTTGATGATTCATCCTTGGAGCCGGGCCGCGGAGTGAGTCGCCGTGAGCGGGGTCGCTGAAGCCTGGGGTGTATTCCTACGAGGGGTGCCGTCTGCTGCTGTGGTGAGCCGTGCAGTTGAATAGTCCTGCGGTGTTACAGAGAGACGGGCCGGTGCCGTAGAAGCCTTTGTACTGTGATAGTACTGTCGTGCCCAGGCTGTCCGCATCCATTGACGGTTATCAACGCTTGGAGGGGCTTAGTCGTGTAATACGAGACACGACGACGACGAGAAGTCCATACCATCCGAGGGAGGAAGACCGGGGGAAGGAAGACACACGTCGGACATAACCACGGAGGGGCCTAGTCGTGTAAGACGAGACACGACGCAGTGTTCATCCATACGGGAGTGAACGAAGACCTGGGGAAGGAAGCTAGACGCTGGACCTTACCACGTATATCTGAGGAAGGACGATAGACGCTGGATCCTACTGCAAAGCCCTGGGGAAGGAAGATAGAAGCTGGACCCATCCATGAGAGAAC
>JAVTVY010031057.1:0-12529 GCA_036873755.1 Hanleya hanleyi
TGATATCATAGTTCACTCTCAATCCCTGAAAGCACAAAGTTCAAACGATTAAAAATACAAGCATCCCAACCCACACTAAATTGAGCACGTTATGTTCATGTCACTTATGCCTCCAACTTTCACCCGCCTACAGTCTGTGACCGAAAATAGAAAACTTTGAGAGTAGGGTATTACAGGTAACAAAAATGGCAATGACACTGGGTGGGGGAGTTGTTTGGGGGGGGGGAGGGTGGAGTGGAGTGAGGATAACTGTCATGGAATGCTTTTGTACATAACCTGCTGGGGTGTCCTGGCCTCTGAGACCGAAAATCAAAAACTCTCAGAGAGTAGGGTTTAACAGGTAACAAAAAGGGCAATGGCACTTGATTGGGAGTTGAGGGGGGACAAGCAGTAAAATATACACATTAATATGTGTCCGAATGTTCATAACGGGTTTTATTAGAAGGCGACAATTTTTGGGACTACTTTCAACAGGGCAGCCACCTACTTTGCTCAGTTGTCTGTATTACTCAATGTTAAATGCCATAAGAATTGCCTGCTACTTTGGTGAATTGCCACCCACTTTAAAAGTTAATGAAACACTTACATAAGTATGATAAAGAGTCATGGTTTTTCTGTAAGTGAGAAGTAGCTCTTACTGCTCCTGTAACTTTGTCACCGTCCTGGTAACGGTAGGTCTTGGCCGTGTATAGGACAACTTCAGAAAAGGCAGTTCGAGTTATGTCAAGGAGTTGTTTATAACTTTCACGTTGTAGCGTATATTAAAAAAACACTATGCGACGAGCAGGCATTTCAATCCCAGCAGGAGATCCGTCGTATCCAAAAGCTTCTGCTTCTCCACATAGACAGAGATGGTATCCGCGGTCTCCATATTGGAACCCTGGTGGACAATAATTGGTGTCCTGGAGTTACCTGAAAGTAACATAAAAGATATATAAGCATATGGGATTGGTAGTATTGTTCAATCATAATCTTTTACCATCATGACCATTGAGTCTTCTGAATTATACGTTGAATGTCCAAAAACCTTTTATTCTGCCTGCGGATGTAGTAATAAATCATATCGTGTGTACAGGTAGGTGTCAGTTTGTACGCTAGACAGGTTTAAGAAATATCAAACCAGGCCAAATTCCAATTCGAACCAGCATCGCTCATTACTAAGTTATATATATTCATACAAGTAATATAGGAGAAAAGAGAAGAAATGCAGTTTCCGCCTTCAATGCCCTAAAGTTCTTACTTGTATACTCATCGACGTTGTATGTTAGATCTATGTGATTAGCATCAGGAACTATATCGATTACACTCGTGAAGAATTATTCACTTACTTCTTTTTGGATCAGCATGGCTAGGTCTTCCTTGAAATGGCCCACAATGACTGGCACCACGGCAATGGCCAGTTGATCTGTATGGGAAAAAGAATCCATATTAAATTAAATGATGAAAAACACATCTTGACAGTTCCATCCAGCCTCCCCGCCCCCATCATTTCTTTTGCATTCAATGGTTGAAACAAGGCAGTTTCAGCTAATTATCTTCCTTTGATTTAAATTACAATAAACAACCCATTCAGGGATAAAATGTGTAAGAAAGTGGTATTTTTATTTGGCAAACAATTGTTTGTCCAGTATTCCAACATCTACGAACTGGTTGGTCGATTCATAATATATATACCTTCCAAATAATTCATGTCAAACTTAATCTGCATTATGTCCTGCCCATCCAAGTGAAAATCATGCCGATCAATAGATTACTGCATTTTTGCAGGTTTGCAAAATACTCACACTTTTTATCATCTTCTTCCAATGACGGATTTTCCTTCAGCGTCCTTAAATCCTCCTGTTGTTGTTTTGAAGCCAATACGTTGAACACTGCTGACGTGTATTTCTTCATGCTTCCAATTAAGGAACTCTTTATCAATGTCCTTCCCCACAAGTGTGTCAAAGTCTCTTAATAACTGGAAACAGAAGAAAACAAATCCAATTAGTATTATGTTGTTAGAAACCCATTCAGTTTTAGAAGGCTCTTTATGAATTTGTGTATCATCTTCCAATATCTGACCAAAAAGTTTTTTTAACCACGAATAGCTTTAATAATTAGATAATCATTATATTTCTTATCGTCTTATACATTAAAGTTCCATTTTTATTAACTGGAAATATACACAGAAACCAATAGTAAATTTATGTTTTGAAATGTCAATCTCACAATGTAAATGATACTTATCACCTTATACATTAAAGTTCCATTTTTATTAACTGGAAATATACACAGAAACAAAGAGTAAATTTATGTTTTGAAATGTCAATCTCACCTCACAATGTAAATGATACTTATCACTTTATGCATTAAAGTTCCATTTTTATTAACTGGAAATATACACAGAAACAAAGAGTAAATGTATGTTTTGCCTGCTGTAAACGGTGGACTGAATTAGGCTAATCGGATTATAAAGACGCACGGTCGATCGTCTAGCCTCGCCAGGGTCAGGTTATTTCGGCGGTGTTAATAAATATATACGACTACTCCCCGTAGTTAGACCCAGACGGAGACTGTTCGCGACTGAACAATTAAATAAAAAACGGACAAGTGAAGTAATTTTCACATTCTTTTTGCGATGGTTCTAGACCTTTTCCCAAAATATTGGAGGACACAATAATACATACATAATACATCGATAATATTTCTAAAAGATTGAACTATATTTCACGTCAGTAACTTCATTAAATCATTCGTCTGATATGAGCTGCCTGTCCAGTGCCGACTGTATTACTGTATTGTATTTTCCCCAAGTGTCCGAAAAATCAATATTTAATCACTACCAAAACACAAGCCTTGTCCTTAACAGTAAAGGAGTTGTCTCCTCGGGGTTCTTCAGGGGATATCAAAGATCATGAACCGAGAGGCGGACCTACCGAACTCGCAGAGGCATTCTCAAAAAATATCCAAGCTTACGTTCCGCTATTATCTCACCTGGCCCCGACAAATCGGCCCCTCAGGTCAGATATCAAACTGTGTATGACATGAGCCCTATAATCCCTCGCATTATGTATAGGAGTCCCACCAGGGACGTCCCAGGGAGTACCGATATGGCCAGGTCGGTATATATAGCGGTAAGGTTTTGAAGCCTGCATGTTGTTCTAAACATCATATAATTCTGCTTTCTTTCATATTAATAAAATTATATGTATAAGGGTAAATAGTACCTCAAAATATCCCAAGCATATCGTTCCATGGTGATCCAAGTGTTCCACTGGGCGTTATTAACTATTCCTATTACACTGTGTACCAAAATTCACTATAAGTATACTGCATTAAACTGAGCAAAGCTATCATTGAATAAATTTATGCCGCCATATTGGATTCGCATTCAGGCAAATGAACTCCAACTTTTTATGTGAGCTGAGCATTTTGGAGCACATTTCCAACAGTGACGTGTTCGAGGTAGTTGCACTCCTATCTAACGAAGGTAATATTAACAAATATGTGCGAATATAGTGGGTTAAATCGTCACGATTTCGCAAAGTTTGAAACAAGACTTACCCGAAGAAAATCAAACCGCCCTCCATTTTCTCCCACGTGATCCTTGTACGCATGCGCATTGACTAGTATCATTTATAACCTGGTTCCCGAACACAATGGTATAGGTAACAAGCACTTACATAATCGGGGCACCAGGCTAACAAGGTCTGACTCGTTTCTATCTCATTTTGGGGCCTTCTATTGATGACATTCAAATAGAATTTCTATATTTTTAAGCGTCTATATTATTAAGGGTCAAACAATCTGTCTGAGCAGATTATATTAATCAAATTTGGCAAAAGTGTATGTTATCATAGCACCGTATTTTTCGCATGTATGTTAATTCGACAAAGTTTCGAGCTTGTTCTGTTCTGTTGACAAGGTGAATGAAACACCGTGAGCAAAAGAAAATACTCAATCGAGTCACAAGTTTAGCTCAGTTGAAACTATGTTTCGATAACTGATTCCGACAGTATAAAAAATATATTCTCCGGTATAAATTATCTGTAAGATGTAACATTTTCTTCACCCTCTAAATACCTGTTTACATGTATCTCCCTTCTCCGACCTGGGTTCACAGGGGCAATTATATTGTACAAATATTAAAAAATATGACATATTTACCTGGAGGGTTACGTCGTTAATGCCAATTAGATCAGCTAAGGTAGCATTCTGTGAAATGTGATCTTTAAGGTCCGACAGGCTGGGAGTTGCAAAAGGTCAAGCGATTTTCTTTCGGTTCTCACCGATCAACAGCAGGCAAGTCGCCATCTCGCAAAAAGTCCACTTCGATGCATAGAACGAGCGACGTGAAAAACGGCTGTGTGCAATTTATCGTAATGGAAGTTTGTTTGGAAGTAATATCGCGTCGGCTTATATTGGAAATGGTGGGCAGCATGAGAAGCGAAGCCATGCTTATTTACAAATTCATGAACAATAGAAGCGATGCATATATTGTTAGGCATTGGCAGAATAAACTCAATAACTAATTGAGCAATAGAATCATCACCGATATGTATAGTTTAACCAAACCTTTGCGTTAGCGTCAAAGAGATATGAGGTAATGGCAGGCCGCGGATTATGATTATGGTGTGTTAAAAGGAGTCGTTTCCGGACAGGATGGTAACCATTACTTTATCAAGTAATAATTTGTGACGATAATCGCACAATTGTTAATGAGTAACATGCACAACAATCTGTCATGATTATCACTTCGAACCGTTTAGTCCATTTCACACCTTCCTGTCTCAGTGGGTCAATCATAGCCTATAATTTGTACAGCTTCCGTTGTATTCACTGCTTATTGTGCAAATCCCCCATTGAAATGAAGTTGAAAATCACTTTATCTGATAGCTAAGCAGTTATCAGAACTGTAGATATCGATCTGATAACTTCTTACATTGGTCGACAAACAACGTGTTTTTTATATACTTGATATTCAAATTCCCAGAACGCCACCCTCCCCCCCCCCCTCTCCGCGCCCTGTAGTCTTGGGCTCAACCTTGAGTGAGAACACTAGATCGCCTGTTCAATTTTCACTCCCTCGTAAAATCGACTGGGGGATTGAATCTTATGGTCTGCAGCTCGTTTTTTTTATAATATTTCCGTTGGATTTTTTGCTCAAATGTTAGGGAACACTGGTCAAATTGTTAGATCCATTGATTTAATTTTGTGTAGAAAGTTGGGGTGCTTGAAAATTTTGATGGTTTATCGTAAGCATGACAAGGAAATACATTTCCTCAACATAGAAATTAAGTTCCAAATGTGTATGGAAAATTAAATATTTACACCTTTTTAACACCTTTTTAATAAATTTACACCTTTACGGGTGTAAAATCGGGGTTAGAATCAATCTTCATACATTTGCACCTTTCCTACACCTTATTTACACCCCCTAAAGGTGTAAACATGAACCCAGAAGGTGTAAACGTTTGATTTACACCTTTTTTGCACCTTTTCTACACCTTCTGAGCTTAGAGTGTACATAGACATACGGCGCCAGTAAATAAGAGAAATGACACAGCAAATTGGTACTAATGCAATGTGGTCAATACATATACCTCAATAAACATTTACAAAACATTCACATGGCAGAGAACTGAGATATTGACTATCGTAATTTGAGTTGACGGGTCAGTCAGAAACTGATTATATTAATTTATTATATTAGTTATATTATAACACACGAAACAGATGAACTGTGTGTAGCTGTAATGCATTGAATTATATTAACTAAACTATAACACATGAAGCTGGTCAACTGGATATAGTTGTATTGTATTGAATTATATTAATTATATTATAAAACATTAAATTTATCAACATGGTATAGTTGTAATGCACTGAATTATGATAATTATATTATAAAACATGAAACTGATCAACTGTGTATAGATTTAATGCATTGAACTATATTAATTATATTATAAAACATAAGACTGATCAACTGAGTATAGTTGCATTGCATTGAATTACATAACTTACATTATAAATCATGAAACTGATCAACTGGGTATAGATTTAATGCATTGAATTATAATAATTATAATATAAAAAATGAAGCTGATCAACTTGGTATAGTTCTACTTTATTGAATTATAATAATTATATTTTAATATTTGAAACTAATCAACTGGGTAGGCATACAGTTACAATATGTTGAATTACATAAATTACATTATAAAAATGAAACCGATCAACTGTGTATAGTTGTAATTCGATGTATTATATTAAGTTTCGTTCCAAGAACACATGTATATAAAGTGAGCTAAAGTAATGTTCTTAAAACTTCGCGTTACTAATAATTCAGGATTACAACTACTTCCTGAATAAACCCAAATTAACTGGCTCAATAATAAAGGAAGACAATAAATCAACCCAGCCTGTTTCGTTCTATAGGGTAGAAGCGTCTGTTTGAATAAAATATACAACTGTAATGATAATCAATACCATGTGATAGATGATATTAACGGAATTGTTCAATGGACTCGATATGATACATATACATCAAAGGAATGGAACAAGAAAATCACCACAGTATCATTCCCCAATTATTTCACTACAATCACCACAGTATCATTTGCCACTTATTTCACTACAAATCACCACAGTGTCATTTCCTACTTATTTCATTACAAATCACCACAGTGTCATTTCCTACTTGTTTCACTACATTCACCACAGTGTCATTTTCCACTTATTTCACTACAATCAACAGTGTCATTTCCCAGTTATTTCACTACAATCACCACAGTGTCATTTCCCACTTGTCTCACTACAATCACCGCAGTCATTTCCTACTTGTTTCACTACAATAACCACAGTGTTATTTCCTACTTGTTTCACTACAATAACCACAGTGTTATTTCCCACTTATTTCACTACAATCACCACAGTGTCATTTCCCACTTATTTCACGACAATCACCACAGTGTCATTTTCTACTTGTCTCACTACAATCACTGCAGTGTCATTTCCTACTTATTTCACTACAATCACGTCCGTGTCATTTCCCACATATTTCACTACATTCACCACGGTGTCATTTCCCATCTGTTTCGCTACAATCACCACAGTGTCATTTCCCACTTATTTCATTACAATAACCACAGTGTCATTTCCTACTTGTCTCACTACAATCACCACAGTGTCATTTCATACTTATTTCACTACAATCACCGCAGTGTCATTTCCAACTTATTTCAATACAATCACCACAGTGTCATTTCCCACTTGTTTCACTACAATCATCAGGCTGTCATTTCCCACTTATTTCACTACAATTCCCAAAGTGTCATTTCCCACTTCTTTCACTACAATCACCACGGTATCATTTCCCACTTGTTTCACTACAATCACCAAAGTGTCATTTCCCACTAATTTCATTACAATCCCCACAGTGTCGTTTTCCACTTATTTCACTACAATCACCAAAGTGTCATTTCCCACTAATTTCACTACAAATAACCACAGTGTCATTTCCCACTTGTTTCACTACAATGACCACTGTATCATTTCCCATTTGTTTCACTGCAATCACCACAGTGTCATTTCCCACTTATTTCACTACAATCACCACGGTGTCATTTCCCACTTATTTCGCTACAATCACCACAATGTCATTTCCCACTTATTTCACTACAATCACCACATGTCATTTCCCACTTGTTTCACTGCAATCACAACACTGTCATTTCCCACTTATTTCACTACAATCACCACAGTGTCATTTCCCACTTATTTCACCACAATCACGACAGTGTCATTTTCCACTTGTTTCACTACAATTACCACAGTCATTTCCCACTTCTTTCACTACAATTACCACAGTGTCATTTTTCTCTTATTTCACTACAATCACCACAGTGTCATTTCCCACTTATTTCACTGCAATCACCACAGTGTCATTTCCACTTATTTCACTACAATCACCACAGTGTCATTTCCCACTTATTTCACTACAATCACCACAGTGTCATTTCCCACTTGTTTCACTACAATTCCCACAGTGTCATTTCGGACTGATTTCCCTACAAATCACCACATTGTCATTTCCCACTTGTTTCACTACATTCACCACAGTGTCATTTCCCCACTTATTTCACTACAATCACCATACTGTCATTTCACACTTATTTCACTACAATCACAGTATCATTCTCCACTTATTTCACTACAATCCCCACAGTGCCATTTCCCACTTGTTTCGCTACAATCATCACAGTCAATTCCCACCTATTTTACTACAATCACCACAGTGTCAATTTCCACTTATTTCACTACAATCACCACAGTGTCATTTCCCACTTATTTCACTACAAATCATCACAGTCTCTTTTCCCACTTATTTCGCTACAATCACCACAATGTCATTTCCCACTTATTTCACTACAATCACCACAATGTCATTTCCCACTTGTTTCACTGCAATCACAACACTGTCATTTCCCACTTATTTCACTACAATCACCACAGTGTCATTTCCCACTTATTTCACCACAATCACGACAGTGTCATTTTCCACTTGTTTCACTACAATTACCACAGTCATTTCCCACTTCTTTCACTACAATTACCACAGTGTCATTTTTCTCTTATTTCACTACAATCACCACAGTGTCATTTCCCACTTATTTCACTGCAATCACCACAGTGTCATTTCCACTTATTTCACTACAATCACCACAGTGTCATTTCCCACTTATTTCACTACATTCACCACAGTGTCATTTCCCACTTGTTTCACTACAATTCCCAGTGTCATTTCGGACTGATTTCCTTACAAATCACCACATTGTCATTTCCCACTTGTTTCACTACATTCACCACAGTGTCATTTCCCCACTTATTTCACTACAATCACCATACTGTCATTTCACACTTATTTCACTACAATCACCAGTATCATTCTCCACTTATTTCACTACAATCCCCACAGTGCCATTTCCCACTTGTTTCGCTACAATCACCACAGTGTCAATTCCCACCTATTTTACTACAATCACCACAGTGTCAATTCCCACTTATTTCACTACAATCACCAGTGTCATTTCCCACTTATTTCACTACAAATCATCACAGTCTCATTTCCCACGCATTTCGCTACAATCACCACAATGCCATTTCCCACTTGTTTCACTACAATCACCACAGTGTCGTTTCCCACTTATTTTACTACAATCCCCACAGTGTCATTTCCCGCTTATTTCATTACAAATCACCACTGTCATTTCCCACTTATTTCACTACAATCACCACAGTGTCAATTCCCACTTATTTCACTGCAAATCGATATATTAATCGTCACATAAATATTTTTATATGAATTGATTAGCCGCAGTTATCAACAAGCATCACATTAAGATAACAAAACGCATGATAAAAAGTTTAAACGTATATTGATTAGACATCCTCATATTATATATGGAGAAATACGTTCTTGTCATCTGGTCTATTTTCTGTATATTAGCATCAACTTAAAAACCATCAGTGGACCCCACCCTGCTCCCTTGACAGTTCGGAACTGTCCCCCTATGATTTGAGCCAAACTAGGGCCATATTAAGGATACAAGTCTTCTTGTGAGCAGCTGGAGGTGCCATCTTGGTCAATACCAATGGGCAATTCCAAGTTTATCCCTGGACAATGCTGTATGACCTCGATGGCACCTGGCTAGTCGCTTAAGCTCCCACTCGTCATTCCGAGGGCTTATCTATGACTTTATCCCAGAATATATATTTTAATCGATGATAACTGGTATATTTTAGACCCGAAGTTGAATAAAAATTTATCATAAATGAAAGCTTATTTGTCGTTTCTTGATGAAGCAGGAATATTTTATCCATATTATCATATTTCCACCAGTTATCAATAGTTGAAAAATTCGCTCCATTTTATAAACATGGGGTCGGGGCTATTATGAGAACAACCCGCGCACGTGGTGGCCCACGTGTTGTGCACCGGTGTCGCTGACGTCGTGGCAAGGCAAAATTTTCCAAGGATTAATGTGGGAAGACCTCATTCATTGATAATATGGGCACTTTCATGCGCCCTATGTTGTTCGATGAAAGCAGAGCCGTGAAATGGTCAAGATATCAAGTTTGCTTAGTTCGATCATTTTACTAGCATAATTCGCCAAACCGTCCAGCCAGGGACAACACGTGTCTGTTCATTCTGGTCAGATGAAAACCCACACAGTCTTTGGTGTTCCGATTGAACATAAACATACCACATGCCCCGTTTAGCATAACGCAGTATCGGCCACACTGGACGACAGAGCAAGCGGTCTTTCTGATGATCGGTTCTTGAGAAATTAAGACGTCCTCGTAGATTTTCTGGAAAACTGTTAGAGTTAAGTATTGATGTCATTACAGTAGTCAAAACCAACCAAATATAATATATTTCATGGTACATTGTAAATTTAACCGAAGGTGAGATGGAAGGGGTTTCGACATATATAATGGGGAAAATGACCTAATTCATTTAATTGTGTTAAATGCCGTCATTTTCATCTGGGGACGATAAAGCTCACCAATCTCCAGTGTACTAGTTGTCACAGCGAAGCAGCTCACCAATTACCAATATACGAGTTGTCAGAGCATTTCAATCATAGCTGTCTAGATTTGTATCTAATATCGCTTATGCCGGTGCTAGGGTCCGCGTGGTCATATCATCCAAGTTGCCACATGAACGGGTACAATAAAAGCGTACCTGAGATACAACACATTTCACGAATCGTTAGATTCTTGGTATGTGCTTTAGAATAGGTTAACCGGAAGACTATACTGTGAAGTCATGTGACTGTCAGTATGTCAGCATATCTTCCCACTTCCCTTATATGTGTTGTAATTCACCGTATACTGTATAGGCGTTATCCAAAGCAGAACGTTTGTAATGATATTTTTTGCAAGTACACGCTTTGAACTGTTAATAATTAACAATTGCTGCGTATATGGATAGTTATTCTGGCTTCCCCAGAGACAATCACCAACGATGACGGATTACGATTCCGGGGAGCTGTTGTACTCGCGACAATGCATGCCTGCACATCAGATGAGTCGATATTCATGTAAAGATCTATTGTCCCGGCCTTTATACAACTGACAAGCACTGAGTTTAGACCAATTGTTGTCCTCAGACTTGGCTATTGTATGCATTCGTTTGCGATCCTTACACGAAGCACGAACCACCAGATGTATGGTTGGCTGTTAATGTCAAATCTTCGCTCGTTTCGACGGCGGTGTAAATAGATTTTAAATGTGGTGTAAATCGATTTGACCGCGATGTAAATATTTTTCTCTCAATGATTCGTGTATTGCTATGGGGAAGAAATAAGAAAAAAAATCTGCGAAGAAGGAAGCTCTAAGGAAACGCAAAATGGCACATTCACAATACCAACTAATCGCGCACGGGTTTTGGGGAAATTTGTAGAACATAACGGCATGGCTTTATACGCCTGTCAAGCAAGGACACAGTACTTGAAACTACCTCGATCGATTTGTCAAAAATGTGTGGATTCAATGTTTCTCAATATGAAGGAAACATATTAATGTTAATTTCCTGATTTTTTTTTCATCGCAATGTGCGAATCCTTGCTTCACGCGAAAATTACTAGCACTGCGATCAAAATGAAAGTTGTTGCGGCATTATTGTACATAGATATCATATTAGGACACCAGGCCGAGTGTTGGATGATACATCCCATATCTAATATTAGGTGATATATCCTTGCTACGGTGATTCTTATCATTGTCTACGATACAATGTTCTTTCATTACAGTACCGTGCTCTATATCTAGGTCACACTTGCAAACATAACCCTAACAAGCAAACATTACGTTCAGATTGAGACGTTGTTAAACAGATTCGTACATACTCGATGTTTGGGCTGTCTTAGTCAAGGAATCATCGGCAAATCGGAAAGGTGGTCTGAAATCCTCCAACTCAGCTGTGGTCACGTTGGTTGTGTCTAAGCCCCGTGTCGTGGTAAGCAAGTCAGTCCCCACATATATATCTAAACATAATTAGTATATTAGTAATCTCAGGTAAGTGTGACGGAGAGCGCATGCAGTGTTCGGGTACAATTATAGGTGTCACAATATATCAATTCGTCTTTATCAACATTCAATGGTTATCCTTGGTTCATTACAAGGTTGACACCTGAACTAATTCCGAAAATTTCGGTAAGTTTCGACGTTATGCTCTGTTTGTAAATTTATTATAATAAAAGGGGTGAAGAATATTGTGGGGTGTCTGTGTTACTCGTGGCATCTATACCACAAGCTTCATTTTTGGCTGAAATTTACTGTTTGCAAAATAATTGAACGGGAGATTCAGCGAAGATAGGCAATTGTGCCGGGGGCCTTTGATGGTGCACTTGGCAATCTGTCATATGACTCCGATTTCAGATGCCAATTTGAGCTAAAATCGTTAAATTCAAGGCCACAACTTCTTCTGAAGGCGGAGATGCTCTTGGAATTAAGAATGCTAGTTGTACAATACCGAACGAGC
>JAVTVY010031058.1:0-12763 GCA_036873755.1 Hanleya hanleyi
GAGCAAGTGGGCAAAACCCATCCCAAGCGACATCACATGGCACGGTATCTGTAAACCAAGTTTGCGAAAAATCCGACCAGGGGTCCACAATTTATTGCCCATAAACCAAATTCAGATTTTGCCACCAGGTGGCGCCACCTATAGACGCAAGTGAGCGAACCGCAATCCCAAGCAATATCTTATGGCATATGAATACCAAATTTGAGAAGAATGCGATGAGCAGTTCTCAAGTTATTTTCCGGAAACAAATTCGCATTCTGCCACCAGGTGACCCAATCCCAAGTGACATCTCATGGCATGGTATATGAATATCAACTTTGAGAAGAATTTGATGAGCGTTTCTCAAGTTATAACCTGGGAACGAATTTCAGAGTTTGCCACCTGGTGACGTCAACTCTATGTGCAACTGAGCTGAACGCAATCACAAGCAACATATCCTGGTATGGTATATGCATGCCTTTGGGAACAATCCGATGAGCAGTTCTCAAGTTATTGCCCGGAAACAAACAAGATCAATCTTGTAAATTTAATATTTCAGGAGGGTGCTCTGTAAACTGCATTAATTAACGTAGTATTTCAAGCACACTTTACGCAGACTGAGTAACAAACACGTTTTCATGTACGTCGCTGTAAGCGACTTCAAATATGGAATTACTACTTCACATTCAATGCCCAAACAATGCCAAGCGACCAAGTAACCTATTCGAGTGTCCTATGAAGAATACAAAAACAGACATCAACAAAGGACAAGATTAAGGCTTTATTCTTAGAACTTTTAAGAAATTTAAAACTGAACTCGACACAGTATGTCAAACAGAGCAATGGTCGGACGGGAATGGCTACCTCGACAATCTCATGTATTTATCGACATCGTTAAATGTATGTAACTAATTGAATGAACCCTTTTCACACTTGAAATATATGAATCCGTACTGTTCACTTCTATTATTTTTCGTCAATCTATAGATAGACGACATCCGATAGGCATTCTCCAGTTATTACCCGGAAGGTTGTAAAGCTACCGCTTGCAGCACGGAAGAACGGAATTAACCCTACTGGCAGATCTTGCTGAAACGCAATACCAATCGAAGTCTCAAGGCAGGCATATGCCGGATTTCGGAGGAATCCGACAGCGTTTCAAAATTATTGCTTGCGAAAAGTTCACACGGACACGCATGGACATCCACATAAGGACAGAACAAACCCTACTGGCGCCACCTTCAGGCAAATCTTGCTAAAGCGCAATACCAATCAACGTCTTGTCGCAAGGAATGCATATGATGAATTTCGGATTAATCCGACAAAGCGTTTCAAAGTTCTTGGTTGTGAAGAATTTGCACAGAAACGAACGGACATCCACAGAAGTTTGGAACAAACCCAGTGGCGCCACGTTCAACCGGATGTTGCTGGAAAGCTATACGTCTTATCACGAGGAATACGTATGCCAAATTTCGAATGAATCCGACGAAATGTTTCGAAGTTATCGCATGCGAGGAATTCACACGGACATAAAGGGAAATGGAACGAAACCCATTTTAAATGTCATGAGTGCCATCCTGTTGGGAAACGTCGGTATTTCAAACGTTCATTTGTGAATCGATGGATGGGTTCAACTACAGAACAGCCGGAGCCAGGGAGTAACTTTTTAGCCACTTCAGTTATGCCCCGTTGGTGTGGTGACAATTTAGGCAAGTCAATGTACCTGTTGTTTTCCCCATTTGAAATCGATGTGGAAGGCGAGACAGTGTATTTCATTAAAATCGCTCTTAACTATTGCCTTGGAAATTGATTGGAATAATGGTACGAACATTGGTGCCCATATTCAAGAACATGGAGATGCGTTGAAAAGATACGAGTTATCATGCAGGTGTGCGCAAAAGAAAACGAGACATCCTGGTGCACACCCATGCATGTTCATTGGTAATATGGTCGGGCAAAACGTTCTAGTTTGCACCCCTTCTGCATAATTTCTTCGCCTACGGTCTCAGGATAACCCGTGTGTATCATTCATAAGTCTTTGGTGAAACTGTGACAAGGGGATGTGAAACCAATCAAAGCCCCTTATTGGGGCACGACGAAAATACTGGGGAATTCAACCAAGATCGGCACATGAACATTCACATCTGTGTTGCCAAGCAAGTAAGCAAACGCACTAACTCGCCTGTGCTTCGGCGAGTCAATCATGAGAAGGCAAAATATATCATAACCTACATCGCATGCCTCTGGAGATCAGCTGCAGGGTCTACCAGTATACCAAGCTATGCATGCTGGCAGTTTTGTTTTACTCGATCGATTGGCAATACTACGAAAGCCGAGAGGGGACTTCTGACTTCTGACTTCCGACTTCTGACTTCTGACTTCGGACTTCTGACTCCTGACTTCCGACTTCCGACTTCTGACTTCCGACTGCAGACTTAGGATTTTTTTTCTTTTATAATGCATTCCATCTTACATTATGGAGCATGGAATAACACAGTATCATTATTATGGCATATTCTACTTAAAAACCTGCTTGCATGTACTTATAATAATCAGATAACCATTGAAGTTTATCTTGAGCTATGTTCTGATTATTAAAATGCGATTTCTAATGTAAATAGAAATGCCCTATGTCACAAGTTAAAGGCGCCTCAATTACATAATATAATTGCACAATTTGATACATTACGAATAATCACATTTAATGCGCCCTTTCCACATTAATCGTTGGACAATGCTGTCTTGTCCCAGTGGCGGCGACAGGTGCACAGCACGTGGACCACCGCGTGATCTCCGGTTCGTTCTCATGATCCCTCCATTATGTTTATAACATGGAGTTTTCATGTATTGATAACTGATGTAAATATGATAATATGCATGGATCAAATATCCCAATAAAGGACTAATAATCTTACATTTATGATAATTTTGACAACTTCAGGTCGAAAATATACTAGTTATTATCCATTAAAATATATTCTGGATTAACCCTATCTGGCCTGTGCTTTTTGGGATCTGTTCATAAAAATGTGGTAAGGTAATGTACCTAATGCCACAGATAAATACGACTCAATTACATGAAATAATTGCACAATTCTATTCAACAGATCACAATTACTTCCAAATCATTATCGAATAATATAGTATGATCATTTACGCATCAATGCGACAAGGAGATGTCATTATATTGATCGATTATTCAAATATTATTTACGATTTTCTGCTTTCCTAGGACATACAAAATAACTAAACTTAATTTTTTCAAGCCCAAGCCAAATCATATCATAAGATCGTACCATTACTTCCAAATATAATTAACAAATAATATAAATATTGTTTGTATCAAGGCATTTTAGTTCTCTCCCCTCCCTTCTCCAAAACTCTTCATAATTTTGATTACTTAAAGGGGAACTCAAATGGAAAATTAAAACTTCTGTGGAGGAGATATTTTGTTGCCATATATTTCTGAAATTGCCCCCATTGTTCTCAATTTTTATTTTATTTTTTCATTTTTTTGCTTGTAAATATTTCCCCTAGTTGATGAGAAGCTTTCTGGAACTGGTAAAAATTTGATATGCAAATGAGGTATTGGTGAGTTAATTAGATAGACAAATAAGGATATTTAGGATTCTGATACCTTTCATAAATATGAAACGCATAGACCTCTGTTACTCCATATTCTTTAATAAGATATCATAACCCGTGCAATTTCCAAAATAAAGCCCTTTGTAACCTGTTGATATGAGAATCGTATTTCTATAAATGCTTAGAACTTTTTAGAACTAGTTTTCATGATGCTATAATTAAGCAATATTACAAATAAAGAGATTAGACTTATAGATTTGTGACAATTCCAGTATAATCTAGCTCATTATCGTGAGTATTTGGTGACATTACCAAATATCATTTGCAATAAATTCCATCAATAGCAGATTTAAACTTCAAACGCAATGTCTCTGTAACCGTACGTGGACTAAAACTGGACCGAGAACATTGGGGTTCCCTTTTAAATTGCCGATACTAGTAATCAGAAAGATCAAAGCACAAAGTCACAGACGGAAATATAGGTATTATTATCATGTATGCAAAGGTAAAGTTGCAAGGGGTGAATGGATGTACAAAATTCTGAAGTCGGAAGTCAGAAGTCAGAAGTCGGAAGTCAGAAGTCAGAAGTCGGAAGTCAGAAGTCAGAAGTCGGAAGTCGGAAGTCAGAAGTCGAAAGTCGAAAGTCGGGAGTCGGAAGTCAGAATCAAAATAATCAAGTTTTGGAGAAGGGAGGAGAGAGAACTAAAATGCCTTGATACAAACAATATTTATCTTATTTGTTAATTATATTTGGGAGTAATGGTACGATCTTATGATATGATTTGGCTTGGGCTTGACAAAATTAGGTTTAGTTTTTTTTGTGTCAGAAAATCGTAAATAATATTTGAATAATCGATAAATATAATGGCATCGCCTTGTCGCATTGATGCGTAAATTATCATACTATATTATTGGACCATGCTTTGGAAGTAATTGTGATCAGTTGAATAGAATTTAAAATATTTACGGGGGGCGGGGGGGGAGAGGCGAAATGCCCCCTTGGACAGATCCCAAAAAGCCCAGGCCAGATAGGGTTAACCCAGAATATATTTTAAGTGTTAATGACTGGTATATTTTCGACCTGAATTTGTCAAAATTATCATAAATGTAAGATTATTAGTCCTTTATTGGGATGTTTGATAGTAGTATACAAGGCGTAAATTGATGAGATAGCGTCTCACTGCGCATGCGCAGAACCTGGTGTGACGTCATAAGTGTAAAAAATGTGGCGGTTTTGTGGCGGTATTGGATGTGTGCGCATGCGTGATGTGTGGGAGGTGGGTTGTACCCACCTCCCACATTTGTACCCACCTCCCACATTTGTGGGAGGTGGGTTGTACCCACCTCCCACATTTGTACCCACCTCCCACATTTGTACCCACCTCCCACATTTGTACCCACCTCCCACATTTGTATTTGTGGGAGGTGGGTTGTACCCACCTCCCACATTTGTACCCACCTCCCACATTTGTACCCACCTCCCACATTTGTATAGTAAAATCTATAAATTCCAAGAATCTTCATTATCATATACAAATGTGGGAGGTGGGTACAACATCACTCATGTTCGGGCATGTTCGGGCAAAAAAAAAGTTCCGGCAAAAAAAAAAAAAAAATGTATTCATGCGCGGTGATGCGGTTTGGCCGTGGTTTTGGCGGTGATTCGGTCTCGGGCTTCCGCGGAGAAAAAGTAGTCCCTAGATAAAATGGTCCGATGGGGTCGAGTGAGGTATCAAAGTGAAGGTTAGGTGAAGGAGCATCTAATGGGCTGGGTGTGGGGTTGAAATATCGTCATTCTGCGCATGCGCGGCGGCCGAAGGGTATGAAAATAGCCTTTTTGGAGCTAGGGGAGCCCCTAAGGGTCCGATGGGGTCGAGTGAGGTATCAAATTGAAGGTTAGATGAAGGGGCATCTGATGGGCTGGGCGTGGGGTTGAACTATCGGCATTCTGCGCATGCGCGGAGGCCAAAGGGTATGAAAATAGCCTTTTTGGAGCTAGGAGATTGACTACTGGTCCAGTGGGGTCGAGTGAGGTATCGATGTGAAGCATTCGTGAAGGGTCATCTGATGGGCTGGGTGTGGGGTTGAAATATCGGCATTCTGCGCATGCGCGGTGGTCCAAGGGTATGGAAATAGCGGTTTTGGAGCTAGGGGAGTCCCTAATGGGCCAATGGAGTCGTATGAGGTATCAAAGTGAAGCATTCGTGAAGGGGCATCTGATGGACTGGGCGTGGGGTTGAAATATCGGCATTCTGCGCATGCGTGGTGACCCAAGGGTATGGAAATAGACGTTTTGGAGCTAGGGGAGCCCCTAATGGTCCAATGGGGTCGAGTGAGGTATCAAAGTGAAGCATTCGTGAAGGGGCATCTGATGGGCTGGATATGGGGCTGAACTATCGGCATTCTGCGCATGCGCGGTGGCCCAAGGGTATGAAAATAGCCGTGTTGGGAGCCAGGGGAGCCCCTAATGGACCAATGGGGTCGAGTGAGGTATCAAAGTGAAGCTTATGTGAAGGGGCATCTGATGGGCTGGGTGGGGGGTTGAACTATCGGCCTTCTGCGCATGCGCGGTGGCCCAAGGGTATGAAAATAGACGTGTTGGCATCTAGGGGAGCCCCTAATGGTCGAATGGGGTCGAGTGAGGTATCAACGTGAAGCCTAGGTGAAGGGGTATTTGATGGCTGGGTGGGTGCATGTAAAATTTTTCCTGAAAAAAAAAAATACGGAACACGGACTTTATCGAAAAACCTGGGAAAATGCCTATATGGGGTATGAGGGGTATATAGGTCGCCGGGCTTAACGGGGCTTGTCTATCAACAGAGTTATCTTCCCCTAGTTCCAGGGTGGGTGTATGTAAAAATTTTCCTGAAAAAATACGGAATACGGACTTTATCCTAAATTACGGGAAAATGCCTACATGGGGTATGGGAGGTATAGCACCATCCTGGGAAACGTACTTCTATACATTTGCGGTAGGGTTGTGGGGTCTCGTTTTACTCGTCTCGTCATTTAGAACATGATAGGAAGTGTCCCCGTGCGAATCGGTGAAATTTTTGAAAAAAGTCACCGAACCCCATATAGTCCCATACTGAGGGTATAGGATCAATGTTTGTCCCCCTGGGAAACGTACTTCTATACATTTGCGGTAGGGTTGTGGGGTCTCGTTTTACTCGTCTCGTCATTTAGAACATGATAGGAAGTGTCCCCGTGCGAATCGGTGAAATTTTTGAAAAAAGTCACCGAGCCCCATATAGTCCCATACTGGGGTATAGGTTCGATGTTTGTCCCCCTGGGAAACGTACTTCTATACATTTGCGGTAGGGTTGTGGGGTCTCGTTTTACTCGTCTCGTCATTTAGAACATTTTTGAAAAAGTACGATATAGCCTCATATAGTCCCATACTGAGGGTATAGGACCGATGTTTGTCCCCCCTTGGAAACGTACTTCTATGCATTTGCGGTAGGGTTGTGGGGTCTCGTTTTACTCGTCTCGTCATTTAGAACATGATAGGAAGTGTCCCCGTGCGAATCGGTGAAATTTTTGAAAAAAGTCACCGAGCCCCATATAGACCCATACTGAGGGTATAGGATCAATGCTTGTCCCCCTGGGAAACGTACTTCTATACATTTGCGGTAGAGTTGTGGGGTCTCGTTTTACTCGTCTCGGCATTTAGAACATGATAGGAAGTGTCCCCGTGCGAATCGGTGAAATTTTTGAAAAAAGTCACCGAGGCCTGGGTAGACCCATAGGCCTATACTGCATGACTATGGGTGTATAGGCCCATACGGGGTGGACATGTTGGAGTCTAGGTGGGCCACTCATGGTCCAATGGGGTCGAGTGAGGTCTTATTTTGAAGCTCTCGTGGAGGAGCACTTGACTACACTAATGGTTCGTCCGTGTTCAATAGTCTGCGCATGCGCAGTCTGGCCGTAGTATAGAAAACAGGCATTTTGGGTGCAATGTAGGGGTGTGTTTGGGTTAGAGATGAGCTAATCACGGTTCGAATGGGTCGTATGAGGTGTCAAATTGAAGCTTGTGTGGGGTAGAGTCAGAATGGTGTGTTTTTGAATGCATGTCGCGTTAATCTGCATGCGCAGTTGGTTGTAGTAAGTAAAGTGGCCATTTTGGGGCAGCGAAGGAAGTTATTTGGGGTCGAGATGGGCTAATCACGGTTCGAATGCGTCCTGAAAGGTGTCATCTTGTAGTTCTCGGGGTGTACACTCCGATTTGAAGGATGTTCGCGTCATCTGTGACGTCATCGGTGACGTCATCGGTACGAGTAGTAGCGAAAGTGGCCATTTTCGGGCAGTACATGAAGGTATTTGGGGCCGAGATGGGCTATTCACGGTTCGAATGCGTCCTGGAAGGTGTCATCTTGTAGTTCTCGGGGTGTACATTCCGATTTGAGGGATGTCCGCGTCATCTGTGACGTCATTGATGACGTCATCGGTACGAGTAGTAGCGAAAGTGGACATTTTGTGGGTGCGTGGGGGTGAGTTTGGTGTAGATAGGGACTATCCTTAGTCCGAATGCGTCGTGTGAGGTGTCATTTTGTAGCTCTCGAGGTGTACATTCCGAGTTGAGGCATGTCCGAAGCATCTGTGACGTCATTTTTGACGTCATCAGTAGGAGTAGTAGCGAAAGTGGACATTTTGAGGCAGTGAAGGAAGGTATTCGGAGTAGAGAGGAACCATTCTTGGTCCGAATGCGTCCTGAGAGGTGTCATGTTGTAGCTCTCGGGGTGTACATTCCGCGTTGAGGGATATCCACAGCATCTGTGACGTCATTGGTGACGTCATCAGTACGAGTAGTAGCGAAAGTGAGCATTTTGGGGCAGTGAAGGATGGTATTTGGTGTAGAGATGGACCATCCGCGGTGCGAATGCGTCGTGTGAGATGTCATCTTGTAGCAACGCCCACCAACGTCATTCTTAATGCATCAACGCCCAGGTGAAATAGCTCAGAAGCTCTGATATTCCATGGAATTGTCACTAATTCTTCGAAATGCAGTGACGCCAGTCGACGCCCGTCGTTACACCTTAACACCATGATATAGACCGGACAGAGAACAACAACAGCAACAACAACAATGATCACACATAAGAGAACAACAACAACAAGCAGTTTTTTTTCATATAGTTTATTCTCCCCAATGTTACATCATACCCACGTTGGGGGAGCCGCGTTGGGTATATTTACAATTCAAGAATATTCTTGTCCAATCAGAGGCCACCATTTGCGTCTGTCATATTCGTTCCTGTCCGTTAGATGTATTCTCGGCTACTCTTGTCCAATCAGAAGTCGCCATTTCAGAAAGTTCCATCTTCGGCCATGTTCGCTCTGAACCGTTTGTTCTAATCGTCATCGGACAGGCCAGGATACCGTTGAGGAAACATATCCTCAGATAGTTGTTTGCGCATTCTGAGTATCTATCAGTGCATGGGTGAATACTTTCATCCGATGGGGGTGGTGGGTCAGTTTAACCACGAAGAACGTAACATTGGTGACCCTCTCCACTATCCACTTGGTGTTGGTACGCTGTTCATAGCCCCATTCTAAGGGATCCACAGTGTCCAGTTGGGTCAGCATCGTCTCTAGCGACGCCCGATTGGTGATTGTGAAAGGATGGTCGTACACTGGGTTGATGGCACTGGAATAGAAATAGCACAATTCACGCGTCATCTTATGGCATAAGATGTACCCAAATGCTACATTTAATGTGAAGGACGTAGGTTGTCATTGAAGATGGCTTCCACGTAGCTGCGTAGACGGGCGAGGTCGGTCAGTCGGAAATTGTACAAGTCCAATATAGGGCGATGACGGTGGAAGCAGTGTCGGATCATGGACCAATGGTGTCGATACATCTCACTCACTGGATGATCTTCGGGTAAGAGATCGCTGGGAACATCCACCGCATCTTCCAGAAAATGTTCGTTGTTGTCAGGTGTATTACTGGAAACAGTGATGCTAGGGACCGGCTGGATATCTAGGCTCTTCTGAGCTGTGGGTATAGGCGGGCTCTCCGTGATCGCATCACCAGTGGCATTCTCCTCGTTTTGTCCCTCATGCCGTGGTGATGCACCATGAATCAAACGTTCATGCCGTTTTAACTGACTGGGTCGTTTGAAGAGTTGACCACATTCTTAGCATGGACGCTTGGATGGCCCATGAATTGAACGTTCATGGCGCTGTAAATGATCTGGGCGCTGAAACGACAGTGTAGGCCTACATATCGTACAGCTATACCGGGCGGTTCCATCGTGCTTGGTAGCCTCATGGCGGCGCAAGTCGTGCCGGTGAGTGAATGATTTCGAGCACGCAGTACAAGTGAACATCTTGGTGGTTGACAGAGTGTCTGATGAAACGGCCAGGCCGTTTCCTTTTTATAGCAAGCTATCTGTTGATCTATTTTTAGCACAATCAGTTCTAAACTAGGGGAAAACCCCTATCACCTCTAGCCAAAAGGGATAATATCGGTCCCCGGGCTTATTGGGATCTGCCTATCAAGTCAATGGGGTGATGTGAACAACAACAAGTTCAGCAAGGTTCATACAGTTTATTATCCCCAATGTTACATCATACCCAGGCTGGGGGAGCCGCCTTGGGTATGTTTACACCGCGCGCGCCGGGGTGAAAGGTCATATGCAAATGTGGAAACCTTTACACTGCGCGCGCCGGGGTCAAAGGTCAGTTCCGGTCACCTTTAGCGACGTACACCAAACAGAAGGGAGTATTTAAAATCCGTCACAGAGCTCTCGTCCAATCAGAAGCGATTCAGTCTCGATCCTCGACTTGGGGTAGAGTGTGCTAAAAATAGATTACCAGCTAGCGTGCTATAAAAGGGAAGCGGCCTGGCTGTTTCATCAGACACTCTGTCAACCACCAAGATGTTCACTTGCACAACTTGCCAGAAGCAGTTTACTCGCCCAGAAGATTTGCGACGCCACGATTCCTCCATCCACAACGGTACACTATATACTTGTATAACCTGCGCACAGTCATTTAATCGGAGGATCATTTACTGCGACACGAACACTCACTCCACGAGGGCGCGAAGGAACAATGTAATGAATGTGGTCAACTCTTCAAACGACCCAGTCAGTTAAGACGGCATCAGCGGTTGATTCATGGTCCGTCTCTACGGTTTGGGCGACAACTTCCTACTGAAGAGGAGCCGCGGAAGGTGAGACCTAGTGAAGATAAGCCCGGGGACACGAACGCCACTGGTGATGCGATCACGGAGAGCCCGCCTATACCCACAGTTCAGAAGAGCCTAGATATCCAGCCAGTCCTTAGCATTGCTGTTGCCAGTCATACGCCTGACGACATCGGACATTTTCTGGAAGATGCAGTGGATATTCCCAGCGATCTGTTACAGGACGCCCATCCAGTGAATGACATCGATCGGCGCCAATGGCCCATGATACGGCCCATTTTCCACCGTGATCGCCCCATTCCAGATATCTACAATTTCCCACTGACCGACCGCACCCGTCTACGCAGCTACGTGGAAGCCATCTTCAAAGATCAAACTACGGCCTTCAAATTGAATGTCGCTTTCGGGTACATCTTACGTCACAAAAAGACGGGCCAGTTACGGTATTATTATGCCAGTAATAACAGCCATGTGTTTGACCAACCGCTCACCATCATTAACCGGGGGTCACTAGAGACGATGCTGGAGATACTGGACACCGTGGAACCCTTGAGATGGGCACATCGTCAACGCCCCAACATACAATGGGTCGTAGAGAAGGTCACCAATGCCACGTTCTTCCTTACCAAGTTGACCGACCACCGCCATCGGTTGAATGCGTCACCCGCGCCCTGATGAATACCATAAGATGCCGCACATAGTCTCTATGTCTACATGCTGATCGTTGACTTGAGCTCAGTAAACACTTGTACATAATGTGACGGTGCGTTAAATAATAAAACATGATGTTTGATATTTCAATTTGTTTTGCTGTGAACATACTAAACATACCCAAGGCGGCTCCCCCAGCCTGGGTATGATGTAACATTGGGGATAATAAACTGTATGAACATTGCTGAACTTGTTGTTGTTCACATCACCCCATTGACTTGATAGGCAGATCCCAATAAGCCCGGGGACCGATATTAGCCCTTTTGGCTAGAGGTGATAGGGGTTTTCCCCTAGTTTAGAACTGATTGTGCTAAAATAGATCAACAGATAGCTTGCTATAAAAAGGAAACGGCCTGGCCGTTTCATCAGACACTCTGTCAACCACCAAGATGTTCACTTGTACTACGTGCTCGTATTCATTCATTCGCAGGCACGACTTGCGCCGCCATGAGGCTACCAAGCACGATGGAACCGCCCGGTATAGCTGTACGATATGTAGGCCTACACTGTCGTTTCATCGCCCAGATCATTTACAGCGCCATGAACGTTCAATTCATGGGCCATCCAAGCGTCGATGCGAAGAATGTGGTCAACTCTTCAAATGACCCAGTCAGTTAAAACGGCATGAGCGTTTGATTCATGGTGCATCACCACGGCATGAGGGACAACTTTCCACTAAAGAGGTACCCAGGAGGGACAGATGCACTGAAGATGAACCCGGGGAGGAGAATGCCACTGATGATGCGATCACGGAGAGCCTGCCTATACCCACAGCTCAGAAGAGCCTAGATATCCAGCCGGTCCCTAGCATCACTGTTTCCAGTAATACACCTGACAACAACGAACATTTTCTGGAAGATGCGGTGGATGTTCCCAGCGATCTCTTACCCGAAGATCATCCAGTGAGTGAGATGTATCGACGCCATTGGTCCATGATCCGACACTGCTTCCACCTTCATCGCCCTATATTGGACTTGTACAATTTCCGACTGACCGACCTCGCCCGTCTACGCAGCTACGTGGAAGCCATCTTCAATGACCAACCTACATCCTTCACATTAAATGTAGCATTTGGGTACATCTTATGCCATAAGATGACGCGTGAATTGTGCTACTTCTATTCCAGTGCCATCAACCCAGTGTACGACCATCCTTTCACAATCACCAATCGGGCGTCGCTAGAGACGATGCTGGCCCAACTGGACACTGTGGACCCCTTGGAATGGGCCTATGAAGAGCGTCCCAACACCAAGTGGATAGTGGAGAGGGTCACCAATGTTACGTTCTTCGTGGTTAAACTGACCCACCACTCCCATCGGATGAAAGTATTCA
>JAVTVY010031059.1:0-134279 GCA_036873755.1 Hanleya hanleyi
AAAACGTCTATTTCCATACCCATTTCCCACATTCCCTGTTTGCGCATGCGCAGAATGGTAACAATGACCGAGCCACTAGTCCAGTCAGATGCCCCCTCATGTGTGCTTCACATGGATACCTCATACGACCCCATCGGACGATTAGTGGCTCCCCTAGACCCTAAAACGTCTATTTCCATACCCATTTCCCACAATTCCCTGTTTGTGCATGCGCAGAATGGTAACAATGACCGAGCCACTAGTCCAGTCAGATGCCCCCTCATGTGTGCTTCACATGGATACCTCATACAACTCCATCGGACCATTAGTGGCTCCCCTAGCTCCAAAACGTCTATTTCCATACCCTTGGGCCACCGCGCATGCGCAGAATGACGCTATTTCAACCCCGCACCCAGCCCATCCGATGCCCCCTCACATAAGCTTCACAATGATACCTCACTCGACCCAATCGGACCATGCAGCGTCTTTGTTTTCTGGGGACTACTTTTTCTCCGCGGAGGCGACCGCATCACCGCCAGGCCGCATCCCCGCGGAGGAATACAAAGGTCAAAGGTTAGCCGAACTATAGTGGTCAGCACTTGGCACACAGCCAAGGCTGATGCAATCCAGAACATGTCCGTACATGCTACAGGTCAAGTGCACTCAATGACCTCCCCGCCACAAATCCGCCACAACAAGTTTAAGTGCAAAGAGGTCAAGTTGACTTTAAATACTCTTATACTACTACTGTCCTCTTAGTGCCCAATATACTGATCATTCATGTGTAACACCACTGACATGATTGAAGACAACTCCACCGTTAAGTGTTACGAAAAGTTTATTGTTCGGAATGTCTGCATTTATTGTACGCATTATAAACAGTTTTGTTAATGGAGACTCTGTTGAAATCTGTAGTCATTAGTGATGTTGATTTTGAGATATTTCCCCAAGTGAAAATGTGCCTTTCCGTGAGAATGAATGTTCCAGACGTACATCGGACGCGCCTTCGAGTGGTCCAAATACATGATGGACCTGGATGCGGGGTTATACGGATACACACATGATGGGGGATAACAATGTCCCTGTGACTAAGCTTTACTCACACTATCTACCAGGTTGGCAGACCGACATTCACACCATCAAAATCGATATCAGGGACGACGCCGGACTGATCGCCGAGATCTACATGATGAAGATGTACCTTGCCAGCTTGATACACACTGTTATGTTGACTATTACATCAAAAAAGTCTACCTGCCTTTAGCGGCACACGTATTTAACGGCAAACCGGAGTTGGGAACGTGCTCGAAAGCATCGTCAAAACCTGAAATGAAAGTCAAAATCGTGGATAGCGATACACCAATCTCGAGTAGGATGCCCCAGTTAAGTGGATCCAGTCAATCTCTGGCTGGACACCCTGTTCAAGCAGATGTTATAATTACAGCCTTGTACATCCGCAAAGTGAAATCGAACGCAGCAGTGCAGTTGGTTCATACCACAACCTTGGCGAAAACCCAGCAGCAACGGGTCAAATCGACCAGGACGTAGCAAACCACATCGAACCTATTGTGACGCGGGTACACGTGGTTCTGCTTCGACCTCACCTCGACCTTAGACCGCGACCATCAGCTGAAGAAATGCAACTTGCAGCTGGAAATCCACTTCGGGACATCTCTATCCGGCACTATAAATGCGATTTGCTACACCGAATTCGACAACTTCATTCAAGTAGACAAGAGCCGAGACGTTCTCTGCGACTATTCACCCTAGCACGGATACGGGCCAGATCTCAGCCGTGTTGGAGAACGACCCGTGGACACGGACTGTCTTTCAATTACCCGAGATGTGTTTTCGATAAACCATGTGTACGTTGCCGCGTACGTTCTCAACACAGACCCCATGGATCGACATGGGGAACATCACATGGGGACAGTGTTCTTGAGTAATTTGGTGAAAATAATTTCCACCGCGGTGGTAATAGTATCCACCGCGATGGTAATAATATCCACTGCAGAGGAAATAATTTTCACCTCGGTGGGAATAATGTTCTAATACCCTAATACCGCGGTGGGGATTATCGCCACCGCGGTGGAAATTTCCACCGCGGTGAATACCGCGGTGGAAATTATTTTCACCGCGCGTTGGAAATTATTACCACCGCGTATTATTACCGCCGCGGTGGAAATTATTTTCACCGCAGTGGAAATTATTTTCACCGTAGTGGAAATTATTTCCACCGCGGGGTATATTATTACCACCGAGGTGGAAATTATTTTCTGTGTTTTTTGCTATTTCTGATGTTTCACACAATTTTCGAGGTTTTCGCTAATCTCCAGTGTTTTCATGTGGTCGTTTGACTTGTTCTTGTGTCTTGAAAATGAATTTCCAGTGTTTTCGAATGGAAATGGTTGCAGTTTCTTGAGAATAAATAAAAAACTAGAAATAAATATTGAAAAATCGAAAATAAATCTAAGAGGCTGACAAGAAAAGAGAGAAAATGCGAAAGTGAAATCTCGAAAATTAGAGAAAGGCAGAAAATTGGAAAGATCAATGCATGACCCTAACAAGCCACCGTAAACTACTGATAATTGTTCAAAATTTCAGCCTCGTGGGATAAAAAAAAATTAAAATAAATAAATAAATAAAATAAAGATGCCTAATTTAAACCCTCTTTTATTCATCACACCCATTCTCCTCTAGAATTCTATCCTTCATCAATTTAGATTTGAATTGTTATCCAAAAACAAGGGACTCCGAAACAAATTAGGCCTGCTAAGAGACTGTCGATGTAGACCACGTTTTCGCGCACACAAACTTATCAAAATTGAAAGAAATGGTGAGTGGACCAAGTAATGTCCGAATAATATGTACACAATTTATAGCTTTCCCGAAATTTTGATCTTTTTCGCAAAACGGTCGAGTCTCATGCAGGTTCATCGAACCCGCGGCCACAAGCACTAAATGGCCGAGTGATTTAAATCGCCGATATATAGTGCTGGCGGCTGGGTGCCTTACTCTGGTGGTAGCTGATTCGAACCCTAAATAACGAAAACACTAGCTGGTAGGCCCCTATTATCTCTTGTTTGAAAAAGCTTTAAAAAAAACAACAACAGGAAAACACGGCCATAATACCAAGCTGACCCGTGATAGTGATAGTCCGGTGGTGTTTCTATAGCGTGAAACATTTCCTTTCCGAATTTCTGGTTCTGAGGGTATTTAACACTCCAGATCCGGGGAATGCTGCGTGCTACATCTTCCGTGGTTAGATCCAGGTTTTCATTACAATCACGACGTTGTGCTTTTGTGTTGTGGCGCAATTCAAGTTGTAAAAAACACGCACAATAGACTTGATAGAGTGATAAGGTGACGTACGCGTATGCAGACCTCGAGACTGTTGCAGAAATACCTTGTTTGAGTTTGGTAGTCACAAAAAACAAAACAAATCTGTTTGAGCTAATTTGGAATATCGATTTGGTTTATCGAATATTTATTTTACTTGAACCCTTGATGCGGCACTCTATGTCACGTGATGATAGTTTCAGTGTACAAATAATCGTACTATAAATACCGGATATTCAACCTATATACTGACATACCACTGGTCCCTGGGAATTACTGTCGTCGGAGTCTATTGAAGTTGGAGGGAGTCGGACTGCATGGTAGGACGTTGATTCGAATTATCACGTAAGTTTACTGTTTTACTTTGGACTGGGTTGCGCTTTCATGTTAGGTCTTTGTTTTCACCGGTACTCGTTTTCACCAGTGCTTTCTCTAGTCTGGTAGACTTTCAGCCCTATCTGGCCTATCATTGATAGTATCAAAGTTATCCACAGCTTTCTGACTTTTCCGTGAATCTTAATGGCATCATCTGGAGACTATAGTCAGGTTATCATGAAGCTCCATGGTGTCATAGAGCTGGGTAATCCACACTGACAGGGAGTGTCTTTTGCTCGGCCTTCATTTATGCAGATTAGGATGTATGTGATTGAAGTTGTCTGCCACCCAAAAATTTAATTCTGAAGTCCATTTATTGTTCTTCCAGATACTTACTGTCAAATGGTAAAGTTCTCTTGTCCGAAATGAAGTTGTTTGTGTACCTGTACACTGGCCCATGCAGGCAGATATCTGGTCATAAAGAAACCATCGAATAAATATTAAGGGGTCAATTTTGGGTAATAATAATAGATATTATTTTTCTACTATCAGATGTATACTCCACAGATCAGGCAACTCAGCCTACATGTATGGGGATGATTGAATTATTACAATTTTGATCATATTTTTCCCCCAAAAGGTATGGTTGATTGATTTCCGATAGGGTGATCGATTCATTTGAGGAATTATCATATTTCATTTATACAGTATATTCCTTGCAAGAGTGCAGTGAAAAAGATAATGTAAATGGCCAACATATAAGTTATGTTACGATTGTTTACATCATCACTCAGAATGATCTTATTTTTTTCATTACTTTAATCTGCAATGTTAACTTTGATACTAATGAAATAATTCATGAAATCTTGTTTTTTAATCTCCGACAGCCTCATGTACAGTACATGTGCAATCACAGCTAGACCTCAAGTGTAATCAAGATCAAGCTCAACGGCCATCATGTTCGGAGATCTGTTCCACTCTGGGATAACACAGCTTCTGGCTGCTGCCTTCCTCCTGGTCATGTTGTTGTACTTTGTTTATGGAAGAGGGAAGAAATACAATTTACCACCTGGACCTTTGCCATTACCCATCATTGGAAATATCCTCTGTAAGTATTACAGTCATTCTGCTTATACTTAACAGATTTTGCAAGGAAAATCAGAGGTTACTAAAGGTCATCATGTGAGAATTGTGTTTAGATTTCCTTGTATTGTAGGCAAACTTGGTTCAAAGATTCAATTTAAGTGCTCAGTATTGCTAAGGTAATAAATGGGGCAGTGCCAGTGGAGATATTCTCCAAAGTGTAAAAGTAAAAGGGTTTTCCATAGGTAAATCATGTTCTCCATGGTGTTATCATGTTCTCATATCATATAGTTTGATCATGATTACTTTGTTCTCTTCTAATTATTCAGATGGTAAAAGTTAACTCCAGGCATCAACAAATTCTGCTATTCTACAAATTTCACTAGCTGTTTTTCAGTTCTTGGGATAAATAACATATCCATGACACAGTATTTAGCCTCATTTAACATCAATTTTTCCGCTACAAAAGCTGTTCGAAAAATTAGAAGAACCGGGATAGGCATTTTTAAGTCGGCGTATATAACACACGGCTATTCTATGGATAACAACTTCTTTGTTACTCTGGAGCTGATGTTTTGTTGGAGATGTGGATTTCCACAATGCGGAACATGATTACACTAACACAAGGCTATTCTATGGATAACAGCTTCATCATTGCCGTGGAGCTGACATTCCTTTGAAGATACTTCCAAAGTTTTAAAGGGGAATGTTATCACCGGACCTATGTAAACGTTAATATATACCTTGATACGGTAAGAAATCGACTATATATAGTTTTTCCCCCGATCTTCAAAATTTAAAACGGTAAATTTGGCGATTTAAACGCGTTCCTACCACGAGCCTGTCAAAGCGATGACCTCTGACCCATGACGTCACAGAGTGAACCAGTCCACCATAGCATTAGCATTAGCATACGTAAACAAGTCAAATCTGCTCCAATATTTTTCGATTTTTCGACTGTATTCTCGTACTTTGGAGGCATCATACCGCGTCGGTGTGTTGTTGGAGGGTGTAGCAACACGAATGGAGATGCATTCAAGTTGCACCCGAGGCCAAACGACGAAAAATCGGGAAGAAATCCGACGAAATTGTGCAGAACACGAGAGTGTGGGGAAAGCCGACGAAATGGTCTCGCATTTGTTCCGCTCACTTCACTGACGATAGCTATGCAACAACAGAGATGGCAAGAATGTGTGGATATCCCCCTATACTGAAAGAAGATGCTATTCCCAAGATCAAGACAAATAAATCTTTTATCAGAAAGAGAAAACAGACATCCCCGCAATCTGCCGGAGTGCGTGAGTTATACAGGGACGACCGGCCTCGTGGAGTCGGCAAGCGACAAACTGGTCCCGCAGACTAGCACTGTAAAACCCCCCTGGGTGTTTTGGCACACACCGCTTCCATCGTCCCCTCTACCGAAGTGGACCATAGATTTAATCTTCTTGAAATTTTGGATCAGTCCCACGGGGTGATCAACCAGCCAATCCTGAATCCTACGTCTTACACCTATTAAATGAACTGTAATAATCAATGTACTTAAGAGCCAAGGCCTTTTAATTAACTTATTCAAGTATATCGGAAATTCACTTCTGGCACCAGCTTATCCTGATTATTTGGTGTCCTTTTGTATCTCCATGTGAGCACATACATTGTACGTTCTTTTGATAAAATAAATTGAAATTGATCACCTGGAAGAATAACTGAAACTAACGGAAAGGTGTGAAGCAAACAATTTTTTTATGGGATTGTGTCCAAAAAGAATGTGAAAGAATTAAGGTTCAGCGTCACGCGTTCAGCAATAGGGTGTCCAAAAGAAATAAACTGGGCTTCTCCACAGGTGAGTTAGTTATTGTTTTAAAATCAAATAGCTTCCTTTGGAATTGTTTTCATTTGAGAGGACTTATCCACAGGTATGGATTAGCTCCTGTTTTAACATCAAATCGCTGACAATAATTGACAAACACATAATAAAATTAAGCAAACTTGTAAGCAATGTAAATAAGCCGGCCTGCCACGGTATAACAATCGGTCCGTCCCGTAAGAAATGAACAATAATAAACCATGCAATGCCAATAAACACACACATATAAAAATAAAGGCGTAAATACATACCTACATAGTATGTTCTTACAATAGCAAATTATCTGTAGATTTTAAATGAATAGAGCTTGTGCCGCTGTCTGTGTTATCCGCCATGTTTGACTCTGGCCGCTTCACTGTGTGACGTCACAGGGTAATCACCGGGCGGATTTACTGGGGGTAAAAATCAGGCACTTTGGAGCCGTATTTCAGGATACTGCGTCATCGCTAAAATTTTGAAAAAAAATCTAAAAAATAAGACAGGCCACAGGGAACTGTTTTTTATCGGTTTTAGCCTTTCAAAAATTGTGATAACATTCCCCTTTAAAAGCTTTGAAATAGTTGGAAGTACCTCCAACAGCATCACAACAAGTAGTTGTTATCCATTGAATAGCCTTGTGTTAGTGTAAGATTCATGTTTGCATACAGTGGAAATCCATAGTCTAACCAATGTTCTCTATAATGGAAATTCATACATGTAGTCTAACAATGCTCTTCATTGTGGAACTCCATAGTTTAACCATGTTCTCCATTTCATAATCATGTTGTCCCTGGTGTAACCATATTCCTCATAGATGTCATGATCTGGAGCAAAGACATTCACATTGAGGGGACAGGTGGACATAGTAACTGTATGCATGCATCTCGTGTACATAACAGGTGGATATGGTATACACCTGATGTACATGACAGATGGATATGGTATATACACCTGATATGTACATGACAGGTGTATATGTTACATACAGCTGATGTACATGACAAGTGGATATGGTACATACATGTGATGTACATAACAGGTGGATATGATACATACAACTGATGTACATGACAGGTGGATACGGAACATACATCTGATCTACACGGCAGGTGGATATAGTACATACTTCTGATGTATGTGACAGGTGTATAATGGTATATACATCTGATCTACATGACAGTTGGATATGGTACAAACTTCTAATGTATGTGGCAGGTGGATATGGTAGGCCTACAAACATCTGATGTACATACCAGGTGGATATGGTACATACATCTGATTTACATGACAGGTGAATACGGTATGTACATCTGATCTACAGGACAGTTGGATATGGTACATACATCTGATGTACATGACAGTTGGATATGGTACATACATCTGATCTACATGCCAGTTGGATATGGTACACACATCTGATCTACATGACAGTTGGATATGGTATATACATCTGATCTACATGACAGTTGGATATGGTACATACATCTGATCTACATGACAGTTGGATATGGTACATACATCTGATCTACATGACAGTTGGATATGGTATATACATCTGATATACATGACAGTTGGATATGGTATGTACATCTGATGTACATGACAGTTGGATATGGTACATACATCTGATCTACATGACCGGTGAATATGGTACATACATCTGATCTACATGACAGTTGGATATGGTACACACATCTGATCTACATGACAGTTGAATATGGTACATACATCTGATCTACATGACAGTTGGATATGGTACATACATCTGATCTACATGACAGTTGGATATGGTATGTACATCTGATCTACATGACAGTTGGATATGGTACATACATCTGATCTACATGACAGGTGAATATGGTACATACATCTGATCTACATGACAGTTGGATATGGTACATACATCTGATCTACATGACAGTTGGATATGGTATATACATCTGATCTACATGACAGTTGGATATGGTACATACATCTGATCTACATGACAGGTGGATATGGTATATACATCTGATCTACATGACAGTTGGATATGGTATATACATCTGATCTACATGACAGTTGTATATGGTATATACATCTGATCTACATGACAGTTGGATATGGTACATAGATCTGATCTACATGACAGGTGGATATGGTACATACATCTGATGTACATGACAGTTGGATATGGTATGTACATCTGATCTACATGACAGTTGGATATGGTACATACATCTGATCTACATGACAGGTGAATATGGTACATACATCTGATCTACATGACAGTTGGATATGGTACATACATCTGATCTACATGACAGTTGGATATGGTATATACATCTGATCTACATGACAGTTGGATATGGTACATACATCTGATCTACATGACAGGTGGATATGGTATATACATCTGATCTACATGACAGTTGGATATGGTATACATCTGATCTACATGACAGTTGGATATGGTATATACATCTGATCTACATGACAGTTGGATATGGTACATAGATCTGATCTACATGACAGGTGGATATGGTACATACATCTGATGTACATGACAGGTGGATATGGTATGTACATCTGATCTACATGACAGTTGGATATGGTATGTACATCTGATCTACATGACAGTTGGATATGGTACATACATCTGATCTACATGACAGTTGGATATGGTACATACATCTGATCTACATGACAGGTGGATATGATACATACATCTGATCTACATGACAGTTGGATATGGTACATACATCTGATCTACATGACAGTTGGATATGGTACATACATCTGATCTACATGGCAGTTGGATATGGTACATACATCTGATCTACATGACAGGTGGATATGGTACATACATCTGATCTACATGACAGTTGGATATGGTACATACATCTGATCTACATGACAGTTGGATATGGTATGTACATCTGATCTACATGACAGTTGGATATGGTACATACATCTGATGTATGTGGCAGGTGGATATGGTATATACATCTGATTTACATGACAGGTGAATACGGTATGTACATCTGATCTACATAACAGTTGGATATGGTACATACATCTGATGTACATGACAGTTGGATATGGTATATACATCTGATCTACCCGACAGTTGGATATGATACATACATCTGATCTACATGACAGTTGGATATTGTATGTACATCTGATCTATATGACAGTTGGATATGGTACATACATCTGATCTACATGGCAGTTGGATATGGTATGTAGATCTGATCTACATGACAGTTGGATATGGTACATACATCTGATGTATGTGGCAGGTGGATATGGTACAAACATCTGATGTACATGCCAGGTTGATATGTTACAAACATCTGATGTACATGCCAGGTGGATATGGTACATACATCTGATCTACATGACAGGTGGATATGGTACATACATCTGATGTACATGACAGTTGGATATGGTACATACATCTGATGTATATGACAGTTGGATATAGTACATACATCTGATCTACACGACAGTTGGATATGGTACATACATCTGATGTACATGACAGTTGGATATGGTACATACACCTGCTCTACATGACAGATGGATATGGTATATACATCTGATTTACATGACAGGTGGATACGGTATGTACATCTGATCTACATGACAGCTGGATATGGTACATACATCTGATGTACATGACAGTTGGATATGGTATATACATCTGATCTACATGACAGTTGGATATGGTACATACATCTGATCTACAGGACAGTTGGATATGGTATGTACATCTGATCTACATGACAGTTGGATATGGTATATACATCTGATCTACATGACAGTTGGATATGTTACATACATCTGATCTACATGACAGTTGGATATGGTATATACATCTGATGTACATGACAGTTGGATATGGTACATACATTTGATGTACATGACAGTTGGATATGGTATATACATCTGATCTACATGACAGTTGGATATGGTACATACATCTGATGTACATGACAGTTGGATATGGTATGTACATCTGATCTACATGACAGTTGGATATGGTACATACATCTGATCTACATGACAGTTGGATATGGTATGTACATCTGATCTACATGACAGTTGGATATGGTACACACATCTGATGCAGGTGGATATGGTACAAACATCTGATGTACATGCCAGGTGGATATGGTACATACGTCTGATCTACATGACAGGTGGATATAGTACATACATCTGAGGTACATGACAGGTGGATACGGTATGTACATCTGATCTACATGACCGTTCGATATGGTACATACATCTGGTGTACATGACACTTGGATATGGTATATACAGCTGATCTACATGACAGTTGGATATGGTACATACATCTGATCTACATGGCAGTTGGATATGGTATGTACATCTGATCTACATGACTGTTGGATAGGGTACATACATCTGATGTACATAACAGGTGAATATGGTACATGCATCTGATGTACATGACAGGTGGATGTGGTATATACATCTAATCTACATGACAGGTGGATATAGTACATACATCTGATGTAGAAGACAGTTGGATATGATACATACATCTGATGTATGACAGGTGGATATGTTACATACATCTGATGTATATGACAGGTGGATATAGTACATACACCTGATGTGCATGACAGGTGGATATAGTACATACATCTGATGTACATAACAGGTGGATATGATACATCTGATGTACATGACAGGTCGATACGGTACATGCATCTGATCTACATAACAGGTGGATATGGTACATACATCTGATGTACATGACGGGTGCATATGGTACATGCATCTGATGTACATAACAGGTGGATATGGTACATACATCTGACGTACATGACAGGTGGATATGGTACATACATCTGATGTATATGACAGGTGGATATAGTACATACATCTGATCTAGAAGACAGTTGGATATGATACATACATCTGATGTACATGACAGGTGGATATGGTACATACATCTGATGTACATGACAGGTGCATATGGTATATACATCTGATGTACATGACAGGTGGATATAGTACATACATCTGATGTACATGACAGGTGGATATCGTACATACATCTGATGTACATGACAGGTGGATATCGTACATACATCTGATGTACATGACAGGTGCATATGGTATATACATCTGATGTACATGACAGGTGGATATGGTACATACATCTGATGTACATGACAGGTGGATATGGTACATACATCTGATGTACATGACAGGTGGATATCGTACATTCATCTGATGTACATGACAGGTGGATATAGTACATACATCTGATGTACATGACAGGTGGATATGGTACATACATCTGATGTACATGGCAGGTGGATATGGTACATACATCTGATGTACATGACAGGTGGATATGGTACATACATCTGATGTATATGACAGGCAGATATGGTACATACATCTGATGTACATGACGGGTGGATATAGTACATACATCTGATGTACATGACAGGAGGATATAGTACATACATCTGATGTACATGACAGGTGGATATAGTACATACATCTGATGTACATGACAGGTGGATATACATGATATAGTACATACATCCGATGTACATGACAGGTGGATATAGTACATACATCTGATGTACATGACGGGGGGATATGGTACATACATCTGATGTACATGACCGGTGGATATAGTACATACATCTGATGTACATGACAGGTGGATATGGCACATAGATCTGAGGTACATGACAGGTGGATATGGTATATACATCTGATCTAGAAGACAGTTGGATATGATACATACATCTAATGTAGATGACAGGTGGATATAGTACATACATCTGATGTACAGGACAGGTGGATATGGTACATACATCTGATGTACATGACAGGTGGATGTGGTACATGCATCTGATGTACATGACAGGTGGATGTGGTATATACATCTAATCTACATGACAGGTGGATATAGTACATACATCTGATGTAGAAGACAGTTGGATATGATACATACATCTGATGTATGACAGGTGGATATGTTACATACATCTGATGTATATGACAGGTGGATATAGTACATACATCTGATGTGCATGACAGGTGGATATAGTACATACATCTGATGTACATAACAGGTGGATATGATACATCTGATGTACATGACAGGTCGATACGGTACATACATCTGATCTACATAACAGGTGGATATGGTACATACATCTGATGTACATGACAGGTGGATATGGTACATACATCTGATGTACATGACAGGTGGATATGGTACATACATCTGATGTACATGATAGGTGGATATGGTACATACATCTGATGTACATGGCAGGTGGATATGGTAGATACATCTGATGTACATGACAGGTGGATATGGTACATACATCTGATGTATATGACAGGCAGATATGGTACATACATCTGATGTACATGACAGGTGGATATAGTACATACATCTGATCTAGAAGACAGTTGGATATGATACATACATCTGATGTACATGACGGGTGCATATGGTACATGCATCTGATGTACATAACAGGTGGATATGGTACATACATCTGATGTACATGACAGGTGGATATGGTACATACATCTGATGTATATGACAGGTGGATATAGTACATACATCTGATCTAGAAGACAGTTGGATATGATACATACATCTGATGTACATGACAGGTGGATATGGTACATACATCTGATGTACATGACAGGTGCATATGGTATATACATCTGATGTACATGACAGGTGGATATAGTACATACATCTGATGTACATGACAGGTGGATATCGTACATTCATCTGATGTACATGACAGGTGGATATCGTACATACATCTGATGTACATGACAGGTGCATATGGTATATACATCTGATGTACATGACAGGTGGATATGGTACATACATCTGATGTACATGACAGGTGGATATGGTACATACATCTGATGTACATGACAGGTGGATATCGTACATTCATCTGATGTACATGACAGGTGGATATAGTACATACATCTGATGTACATGATAGGTGGATATGGTACATACATCTGATGTACATGGCAGGTGGATATGGTACATACATCTGATGTACATGACAGGTGGATATGGTACATACATCTGATGTATATGACAGGCAGATATGGTACATACATCTGATGTACATGACAGGTGGATATAGTACATACATCTGATGTACATGACAGGAGGATATAGTACATACATCTGATGTACATGACAGGTGGATATAGTACATACATCTGATGTACATGCCAGGTGGATATAGTACATACATCTGATATACATGACAGGAGGATATGGTACATACATCTGATGTACATGACAGGTGGATATAGTACATACATCTGATGTACATGACAGGTGGATATGGCACATAGATCTGAGGTACATGACAGGTGGATATGGTATATACATCTGATCTAGAAGACAGTTGGATATGATACATACATCTAATGTACATGACCGGTGGATATAGTACATACATCTGATGTACATGACAGGTGGATATGGTACATACATCTGATGTACATGACAGGTGGATATGGTATATACATCTGATGTACATGACAGGTGGATATAGTACATACATCTGATGTACATAGCAGGTGGATATAGTACATACATCTGATGTACATGACAGGTGGATATGGTACATACATCTGATGTACATGACAGGTGGATATAGTACATACATCTGATGTACATGACAGGTTGATATGGTACATACATCTGATGTACATGACAGGTGGATATAGTACATACATTTGATGTACATGACAGGTGGATATAGTACATGCATCTGATGTACATGACAGTTGGATATGGTACATACATCTGATGTACATGGCAGGTGGATAGAGTACATACATCTGATGTACATGACCGGTCGATATGGTACATACATCGGAGGTACATGACAGGTGGATATGGTATATGCATCTGATCTAGAAGGCAGTTGGATATGGTACATACATCTGATGTACATGACATGTGGATATAGTACATACATCTGATGTACATGACAGGTGGATATGGTACATACATCTGATGTATATGACAGGTGGATATGGTACATACATCTGATGTACATGGCAAGTGGATATGGCATATACATCTGAGGTACATGACAGGTGGATATGATACATACATCTCATGTACATGACAGGTGGGTATAGTACATACATCTGATGTACATGACAGGTGGATATGGTATATACATCTGATCTACATGACTGTTGGATATGGTACATACATCTGATGTACATGACAGGTGGATATGGTATGTACATCTGATGTACCTGACAGGTGGATATGGTACATACATCTGATGTACATTACAGGTGGATATGGTATATACATATGATGTACATGGCACGTGGATATGGTATATACATCTGATGTTCATGACAGGTAGATATGATACATACCTCTGATGTACATGACAGGTGGATATGGTATATACATCTGATGTACATGACAGGTGGATATGGTACATACATCTGATGTACATGACAGGTGGATATGGTATACACATCTGATGTACATGGCAGTTGGATATGGTACATACATCTGATGTACATGACAGGTGGATATGGAACATACATCTGATGTACATGACAGGTGGATATGGTACATACATCTGATGTACATGGCAGGTGGATATGGTACATACATCTGATCTACATGCCAGTTGGATATGGTACACACATCTGATCTACATGACAGTTGGATATGGTATATACATCTGATCTACATGACAGTTGGATATGGTACATACATCTGATCTACATGACAGGTGGATATGGTACATACATCTGATCTACACAACAGTTGGATATGGTACAATCATCTGAGGTACATGACAGAGCATGTTAATCTTCCATTCCCAGAAACGATCCATATAGCGGCTATTTTCATAGTATATGTATTTTTTGTCTGATAATTCTCAAATCTTTTCATATTTTCTTCTGCAGCATTTATGAGATCCAGCAAGGAGTCGTATGAACTCATGGCAGATTATGCTAAAATATATGGTCCAATATGCTCCTTCAGCCTGGGTGAGTTAATGAATGTACAGGCAGATCTTTTCACCAGTATTGTGTCATGTTGCTGTACCAGTATGTTAGATGTTCTTGCCTACATTTCAGGACCAATTATTGTCATAGCTTGATCAAACTTTGCACAGGACACACACATTTTAATAGTATATTCTGAGAGAGCTCATCCAATAATAACTAGTAAATTGCCAAACAACGTGTAAGAATTTGACATTATACATTTACTGATTGAGGTGTCAGTGGTTTTACATGATATTATATTGACCAAGAAAAACCAATATTGACTGAAGTCAAGGAAAAATCAAGCCCAAAATAGTCGATCATTTTTCATTTTTATCTCGCCTTACGAAGTAAAGGGGAGATATTGTGAGGGGGGAAAGAGGATGTCGTCGTCGGTGTCGGTGTCCCCTGCCTGGAAATGAATGGGTTTTTGGTTTAGCAAGTAAAAAAAAAATCTAGAAAAATTAGAAAAAATATAAAAAAAATATGGGGGGTGGGTATGCCACCTGGGGGTACTACCCCCGGGGTGCTCTAATGTTAAAATCCCTATGAATGAGTTTTGCGTTTAGCTGAAGTGCACATGTACATCTGTACTTGGAAAGTTTCTTGCAGTTGTCAGCTGTCATTGGATGATTATGAAACTTGGTACACATGGTTCTTATGATAAGAGGATGTACCTGTGCTATTTTTGAGAAGAAATATTAATTTTTCTCAAAATTATGGCAAATGAAGAGTTTTCTGTTTAGGTAAATTGTACATACAGGCCTCTACATGTATACATATACATCTACATGGTAACTTTGCTCCAGTTGTCAGCTGTCATTGGATGATTATGAAACTTGGTACACATGTTTCTTATGATTAGAGGATGTACCTGTGCTATTTTTGACAAGAAATATTAATTTTTCTCCAAATTATGGCAAATGAAGAGTTTTCTGTTTAGGTAAATTGTACATATACATGTCCATGGTAAGTTTGCTCCAGTTGTCAGCTGTCATTGGATGATTATCAAACTTGATACACATGTTTCTTATGATAAGAGGATGTACCTGTGCTATTTTTGAGACGAAATATTAATTTCTCTCAAAATTATGGCAAATGAAGAGTTTTCTGTTTAGGTAAATTGTACATGTAGGCCTCTACATGTATACATATACATCTACATGGTAACTTTGCTCCATTTGTCAGCTGTCATTGCATGATTATGAAACTTGGTACACATGTTTCTTATGATTAGAGGATGTACCTGTGCTATTTTTGACAAGAAATATTAATTTTTCTCCAAATTATGGCAAATGAAGAGTTTTCTGTTTAGGTAAATTGTGCATGTAGGCCTCTACATGTATACATATACATGTACATGATAAGTTTGCTGCAGTTGTCAGCTCTCATTGAATGATTATGAAACTTGGTACACATGTTTCTTATGATTAAAAGATGTACCGGTACCTGTGATATTTAGGAGATGAAATATTCATTTTTGTTCAAATTTTGAGGGTTTTGTCTTAATCTGCCAATAATAATGCACATGTATATACATGTACACGGAAAGTTTTCTGAAGCTGTCAGCTTTCATTGGATGAGTTTGACACTTGCTACCCAAGTTCAATGTGATTCAAAGATGTGCATGTGCTATTTAAGAAATATGACATTAAATATGAAATTTTTTCCTAATTATTGCAGTTTAGACTTTGTATCTTTCCATTGATAAGGTTTTTGTTGGGCAAAAATTTGCAGGTAGATCTGTACATGGAAAGTTTGTTGAACCTTTCGTGGGATGGTTATAAAACTTGGTGGACATCTTTCATGTTTTCCTAGGTCACAGCTCTCCCGCAGTAATCCCACACGGGACTGACCTATCCAGCAGTAATCCCAAATGGCATTAACCTATCCAGCAGTATTGCCATACGGGACTGACCTATCCAGCTGTAATCCCAAACGGAAATCAACTATCCAGCAGTAATCCCAGACCGAACTGGTCTATCCAGCAGTACTCCAATTTGGGACTGGCCTATTCAGCAGTAATCTCACACAGGACTGACCTATCCAGCAGTAATCCCAATGGCACTGGCCTATCCAGCAGTAATGCCACACGGGACTGACATATCCAGCAGTAATCCCAATGGCACTGGCCTATCCAGCAGTAATGCCACACGGGACTGACATATCCAGCAGTAATCCCAGACTGGACTGGCCTATCCTGAAGTAATCCAACATGGGACTGGCCTATCCAGCAGTAATTCCACACAGGACTGGCTTATGCAGCAGTAATCTCTCATGGGACTGACCTATCCAGATGTAATATGACACTGGATTGCAATTTGCAGCAGTAATCCCACACAGGTTTAGCCTATCCAGCAGTAATCCCACACCGGACTGGCCTCCTCAGCCATAATCCCACACAGGATTGCCTTTTGCAGCAGTAATCCCACACGGGACTGCCTATGCAGCAGTAATCCCACACGGGACTGTCCTATCCAGCATTAATCCCATACGAGACTCATCTATCCAGCAGTAATCCCAGACAGGACTGGCCTATCCAGCAGTAATCCCACTTGGGACTGGACTATCCAGCAGTAATCCCACTACGGACTGGACTATCCAGCAGTAATCCCACAGGTGACTATGCATCAGTAATAACATGGGACTGGTCCACCCAGTGGTAATCCTACACAGGACTGGCCTATCCAGCAGTAATCTCACATGGGACTGAACCATGTACCAGTAATCCGACAGCACTGACCTATCCATCCTACATGGGATTAACTTTTGCCAGTAATCCTTCATGGGACTGATGTTATTGTCTGTACCAGATAATCTATTCCAGACATTATTGCCTGTACCACATCACCTATTCCAGACCTTATTGTTTGCTCTACATGTATGCTTTCAATACTGCTGCACCTTTGGCGGATGACCCCGCAAGGCGAGATGTTGGGGTTCTCAGAACGCTTGTTGGTAGATACTTCATGTAGGAAGCTATTGTCTGGGTCTTTGTGTCACTGAAAAGCCACAAGTCTAGACACATTGTTGTCCCCAGTCTTGGCTATTGTATGCATTGTCTCGTGATTCTTACATGGAGTATGAACCGCTTTTTTATCTCGCCTTACGAAGTAAAGGGGAGATATTGTGAGAGGGGGAAAGAGGATGTCGTCGTCGTGTCGGTGTCGGTGTCCCCTGCCTGGAAATGAATGGGTTTTTGGTTTAGCAAGTTAAAAAAAAATCTAGAAAAATTAGAAAAAATATAAAAAAAATATAAAAAATATGGGGGGTGGGTATGCCACCTGGGGGTACTACCCCTGGGGTACTCTAATGTTAAAATCCCTATGAATGAGTTTTGCGTTTAGCTGAAGTGCACATGTACATCTGTACTTGGAAAGTTTCTTGCAGTTGTCAGCTGTCATTGGGTGATTATGAAACTTGGTATACATGTTTCTTATGATAAGAGGATGTACCTGTGCTATTTTTGAGAAGAAATATTAATTTTTCTCAAAATTATGGCAAATAAAGAGTTTTCTGTTTAGGTAAATTGTACATATACATGTCCATGGTAAGTTTGCTCCAGTTGTCAGCTGTCATTGGATGATTATGAAACTTGGTACACATGTTTCTTATGATAAGAGGATGTACCTGTGCTATTTTTGAGAAGAAATATTAATTTTTCTCAAAATTATGGCAAATAAAGAGTTTTCTGTTTAGGTAAATTGTACATACAGGCCTCTACATGTATACATATACATCTACATGGTAACTTTGCTCCAGTTGTCAGCTGTCATTGGATGATTATGAAACTTGGTACACATGTTTCTTATGATTAGAGGATGTACCTGTGCTATTTTTGACAAGAAATATTAATTTTTCTCCAAATTATGGCAAATGAAGAGTTTTCTGTTTAGGTAAATTGTACATGTAGGCCTCTACATGTATACATATACATGTACATGATAAGTTTGCTGCAGTTGTCAGCTCTCATTGGATGATTACGAAACTTGGTACAAATGTTTCTTATGATTGGAGGATTTATTTGTGCTATTTTTGAGATGAAATATTAATTTTTCTCCAAATTATGGCAACTGATTTGAGTTTTGCGTTTTGCACATGTACATCTGTACACCACAGTTTACTGCAGTTGTCAGCTGTCATTGAATGATTATGAAACTTGGTACACATGTTTCTTATGATTAAAAGATGTACCTGTGATACCATCCATACCATCACTACCATCCATACCATCACTACCATCCTACCATCACTACCATCCATACCATCACTACCATCCATACCATTCATACCATCACTACCATCCATACCATCACTACCATCCATACCATAACTACCATTCCTACCATCACTACCATCCATACCATCACTACCATCCATACCATCGCCGCCATTCCTACCATCACTACCATCCATGCCATCACTACCATCCATACCATCATTACCATTACTACCATCCATACCATCACTACCATCCATACCATCACTACCATCCATACCATCACTACCATCGCTACCATCACTACCATCCATACCATCACTACCATCCATGCCATCACTACCATCCATACCATCATTACCATTCCTACCATCCATACCATCACTACCATTCCTACCATCACTACCATCCATACCATCCATACCATCACTACCATCGCTACCATTCCTACCATCACTACCATCCATACCATCATTTATCCATACCATCACTACCATTCCTACCATCCATACCATCACTACCATCCATACCATCACTACTATCCATACCATCCATACCATCACTACCATCCATACCATTCATACCATTCCTACCATCCATACCATCACTACCATCCATACCATCACTACTATCCATACCATCCATACCATCACTACCACCACTACCATTCATACCATTCTTACCATCCATACCATCACTACCATCCATACCATTCCTACCATCACTACCATCCATACCATCACTACCATCCATACCATGACTACCATTCCTACCATCCATACCATCACTACCATCCATACCATTCCTACCATCACTAGCATCCATACCATCACTACCATCCATACCATCACTACCATCCATACCATTCCTACCATCACTACCATCCATACCATCACTACCATTACTACCATCCATACCATCACTACCATTCCTACCATAACTACCATTCCTACCATCACTACCATCCATACCATCACTACCATCCATACCATCACTACCATCCATACCATCACTACCATCCATAGCATCGCTACCATTCCTACCATGACTACCATCCATACCATCACTACCATCCATACCATCACTACCATCCATACCATCACTACCATCTATGCCATCCTACCATCCATACCATCACTACCATCCATACCATCACTACCATCCATACCATAACTACCATTCCTACCATCACTACCATCCATACCATCACTGCCATCCATACCATCACTACCATCCATACATTCACTACCATCCATACCATCACATCCATGCCATCCATACCATCACTACCATCCATACCACCACTACCATCCATACCATTCCTACCTTCACTACCATCCATACCATCACTAGCATCCATACCATCACTACCATTCCTATCATCCATACCATTCCTACCATCACTACCATCCATACCATCACTACCATCCATACCATCCATGCCATCACTACCATCCATACCATAACTACCATTCCTAACATCACTACCATCCATACCATCACTACCATCCATACCATCACTACCATCCATACCATCACTACCATTCCTACCATCACTACCATCCATGCCATCACTACCATCCATACCATCACTACCATCTATACCATCACTACCATCCATACCATCACTACCATCCATACCATCACTACCATCCATACCATCACATCCATACCATCACTACCATCCATACCATGATGGTGATGGTAGTAATCCCACTTGGGACTGGACTATCCAGCAGTAATCCCACAGAGGACTATCCATCAGTAATAACATGGGACTGGTCCACCCAGCAGTAATCTCACACTGGAATGCCGTACCAGTAATCCGACTGCACTGACCTATCCATCCTACATGTGATTAACTTTTGCCAGTAATCCCACATGGGACTGATGTTATTGTCTGTACCAGATAATCTATTCCAGACATTATTGTCTGTACCGCATCACTTATTCCAGACCTTATTGTTTGCTCTACATGTATGCTTTCAATACTGCTGCACCTTTGGCGGATGACCCCGCAAGGCGAGATGTTGGGGTTCTCAGAACGCTTGTTAAAGTGTTACTGTAGTAAACCTTACTGTAAGTCTACCACGTCGGACAACACATGTACTCGCTATAACCAAATGTAACCCGGTTTCTCTTCTCTTCAGCAATATATTGTTTCATGAAACCGCTTTAAAGAGTTCGCGATCCATATTCGGAGACTCAAACAGAATTGTCGCCGTATTACCTCGTCAAAAAGCGAAGAAAATTTATATTTCCCGTTTCTAAACCAATAAACCTTGCCATAGCTCAAAGGAAACAAATTCGCCCTGCATGCGACTTTGATTGGCCATCCGTGACATGACGTGCCTGAATATTCAGTAGATCAAGGGCTATGCGAGAACGTCGACAGTGTAACTTAATAAGTGAAAATGCGTCAACTGACTAGAAAGCATACAATACACAATCGCACTTGAGCTATATCCAATATCGACTTTCAGTATCCAGTAGTCGTCATAAAAGAATTCCCTGCCCTTAATCGATATAGCGTATTCATACGACACTACTGACACAAGTCCAAGTCCTCTATATGCCACCGATTATATCATTATATCGAGTTATGTGTTTTATTGCAGATTATTACGTTTATTAGCTAAGAGCCTCTCGTTGCATCCAGTATGCATGTGCTTAGAAAGTAAGTCTATATGCGATATCCAATAGTTGGAGAAATCAGAATATTAGCATTCCTATCAAAATTGTTCAACTTTTACAAAATAGAATTGTTGGACAAAATTTCAAGGTCAAGGTGTATCTATTGACCAAAATGGCGACTGGCCGCCCAGAAAATACCCTCTGCACAATCACCAAAAGTATACTTAATAAATTGCCGAATCAAGGACAAATGACTGGAACTATTGATTAGCTGAAACTGAATGTCTCGCAAATAAAAACCATTCATTCTAAATTATGATGGTTGAAAATAAACAGGTTCACTAAGACTAGATCATCATGGGTAGTTCGATCCCAGGCCGGGTCATACCTAAGACTCGAAAAATGGAACTTGTTGCTCCCTCGCTTACGCTCAGCATTAAGAGGATAGAACAAGGACTGGTTCGCTCGGTGTCGGTATAATGTGACTGAGTGGGGTGTCATGTCTGCCTACGGCATGATATTTCAGTGGGACAGCACTATAAAATGGCAGCATTAGATCTGCTCTGTTACAAGTAGGTACCCCTGCCCCTCCCTCTCCCCTCCCTTCCCTTCCCCGTCGTGATATAGCTGAAAAAATGTTGAAAGCGACGTTAAACCCTATTCACTCACTCACTCACTCATCATGGGTAGATTTTCTAACCCTAAAATTGAGTTTCTTGTGTTTGTTCTGAAAGCGTGATCATCGGCTCTTGGCGTGCTGAAGGACACTACCCATGGATGTCTGTGTCGTTTAAATAGAGACAAACCTGAGTAACTTTATAATTTATTAGCCTTTTGTGTTATACCAAGCAGTTGAACATTTGGTGGGTATTCGAACACATTCTTATTAACATATAATTGCATTAAATGCCCACATATGCAAATTGGCGCTAATGATGTGAGAAATTAAAACTATTTTTCACGTCGTCGACCACGTGTTGCCGTTACAATGATATACGTTGCGTATTAGCCTACGCTGTGTCGAATTATGTCTGAGATAATCTTACCTTGATCAAGCACTCGTTGACATCAAGAGTTATCATCAATTCTATCTGTGAATAATGTTCGTCCATTGTATTCAAATGAACAGACACAATCAAAGCCTGGCCGAGATACATACTTCGGAACGACTTGGGCTTTATTTGGATAAAGAATACTGGACATTGATTAGGATTTTTTGTATAGAACAACAAAATGTCTTGCTGACATAATCGAAAACTGTTGTAGGAAACCACCTTCTGTTATTATTATTTTATTTCCTACACATTTGGAATTGTTGGTACTAACCGTCATACGAAATATGTCTTTCGATTATTGAAGCGGAAATACTTTATGGACGGCTGAATACTGAATGTTAGACCTGACGCATGCTCTCTAGTTTGCATGCCAAAAAGAATGAAAACACAGGACACCATGTGATGGACGCTAGGAGAAATCGTAGGGATCTTAGTAGCACTGTTTGCTTGCACAGGGCGGGCGAGCGAGATAGCAAGCCTACAATAAGCTTTACCAATGTCCCCTTGTAGGACCGTGATACGTCAGCTGAAAATCAGGAAAGCGGACCGAAATTCGACTGAAAATCTTTCGTATGGTTTCATTGTAACCTTCTGTGATTCTTGAAAATAAAGCGAAGCTGAAGTGTTCAACAAATCGGTGGATGAAAAATATAAGAAAAAATTGTCGAGAACGCAGGGAGGCAAAACCGGGTCATTTCCGGCGAGCTGCCTTTCAAAGAGAGATAATTCACAACAGATCTAGCGCACATGTACAGCCATGTGAGGCATTGCCTCCAATACATAATGCATACTCTCTCCGTTGACCATTTCTAACCAAGACAATATAACTGTTCTGATAAAGAGCATGTACGGTAAATTAAACTAACCTGTGAGTTTCTCAAGTGGCTTTCGGCTGATACATTCTTCTAAAACGTGAAATTTGGTAAATTCTGTTGAGTTCCCCTCGTTTGTGCTTCATGAGCGGAACGCGATCATGCACCGGTCATACACCGGTCATGCACCGGTCATAATCGCGCATGTTTCTGTCATATAGCAACTTATATTCTTTTTCGCTGTAAGATAATCTCGATATATTTTTAAATTCCATATATTGTTCTACTATTCGCATCAATACCCACCCAAAGTGCTTGTATTGCTTTTTTCATCGTCAAATTACCCATACTCGCTAAATTGATGATGTTCATCTGAACTATATTTGTGCAAGTTGTAAACATGGTCAAATCGAACAATGTAAGCCTCTCGTTATGGAATTGAAATCTGGAGAGACTGGCATATTCCATGTCGGAAATCACAGGCGTAACGTCACAGATTCTCCACTGTTCCAAAATAGCGATATCTGTTGCTATTGTCGCCTCATTCTGACAATCTAAAAATACCAAAAAATACTACTATGCTCAGTACATGTTGACGTTTTTCTATAGTTTCAGCCTTTTGAAAATTATTATTTTAAACGTGTTCCTCGCTGATCATCCATAAAATGATATGTGAATTTTCCAACAGATGAATTCACAGGGCTATTACATCATCACTTTGAAATATTTGTATCGAATTACAAGCGTCTGGTCAGTCATTCATTGTTCAGCCATCGTCCATTAAAAATCTCCGCGTCCATAATCCAAATTACAAGCGTCTAGTCCGTCATTCATAATTCAGCCGTCGTCCATTAAAGAATATCCGCTTCTATAATCCAAAGACCTATCCCATATTCCATATTACAGCATTAGCACCAAATTCAAAAAGACAACCATAGTATACATAAACATAGGCTAGTTTCCTGCAAGAGAGAAGCGGACAACAGTTTTCAATGATGCCGGTAAGACATCATGATGTTCCAAAGATTTCAAATCCGTATCGCGGATCAGAATTCGTAATACATATGACATTCGTTCTCATCATCTAGAGAATGATGTATCTCAGTCACGCTTTGGTTATGCCTGTTCATATGAACACCATGATGATCTTTAAGTACATGGGTTTATACGGCCCCTAGCCCCGGGTTAAGTGGAATTAGACAAAAGTTACGAAACGTAATTGTCACATTTAACACAGGATATGGCAAATGCTACAAGCGAGATATGTATACGCCATATGCAGGTACCACTGGAATATTACTGATGGTTTACGATGTCGAAATTGTAGTCCTCTCTTTTTTCATAAAGTCTATGAGACAGAAGGCCTGCTTCATTTTTATAGAGATATAGGTCTAAATATGATGTGCCTGTAGGGCTATCTGTAGTTTCCTTCAAATCCAGTGAACATGGATGATTGTCCTTCAATGCGTCATTTATAATGACAGCTAATGCTGGAATATGGAATATGGAATAGGTCTTTGGATTATGGACGCGGATATTCTTTAATGGACTACGGTTGAATTATGAATGACGGACCAGACGCTTGTAATATAGCGATTATCCACAGCGAGAAGGTCGCCTATATAGCGTTTGGTGAATGAGAATGAACGGGCTTTGGATTGATCGGTTTTTGAAAGCGCCTGCATATAGTCACATAAGAGAACAGATATAGGTCAGCCAACATGGGTTCACAATGACTACCCTTTGAAATACCCATACACTGTCAGAATTAGAGTGATGTGCAAGAGGTGGGAAAAATTGACGTCTAGCGACTAAAAAGCAACCCTGTGACTCTACAGGAAAGTAATCACACCTGAGAATACGGTGGATTCTCAGACGTAACCTTAGTATCTCAGCCGCGCTTTTATTGCAGCTGTTCATGTGGAGACTATGAAGTATCCACACGGCCCCTAGCATCGGCCTAAGCGGAATTAGATACGCTAGCTCGGGAACTGTGATGACAGATCAGCTCAAACAACTCATCTGATGTTAATGGATGAGTATCATGGACGTCTGATGGAGTAAACTGGGGTAACCTGGTAAATGCAAGATACCAAGAAAAACTAACCTGTAAAATCCGACGTCGTACGGCTTAAATTTCCCACCGAAACAATAAACCTACATATATTTGTCGAGTGACATGTACAGAGGGCAGGCCTCGGGGACTAGCAGTCCACCAGCAGAATCCTACCATATACAGGTAATAAATTGGAGCGATATGCAAGAGGTGGATTGGGTAAAACTGACCAGATATTTTTGGGCATAGACGTGAAGAATCCGACGATTTTGGGTAAAATTCCATTTTGACCCAAAAATTTGGGTCGTTTTGACCTAACTATTTTGGCTACGTCACGTCTATACCCAATCATTTTGACAGTGTATGCTGTTGATATATTGTGTTGCCATATTTCACATAATTACCAATATACGAGTTGTCAGAGCATTTCCATCATAGCTCTCTGGATGTGTATCTAATTATAATACCGCTTATGCCGGTGCTAGGGGCCGTGTGGTCATGTCATCCAAGTTGCCACATGAACAGGTACAATAAAAGTGTACCTGAGATACAACATATATCACGAATCGTTAGATTCTTGGTATTTGCTGTAGAATAGGTTAACCAAAACACTATACTGTGAAGTCGTGTGGCTCTGTCAGTATGTCGGTACCTCTTCCCACTTCCCTCATATGTGTTGTAACATAGATATTTTTAATGAGAAATTCAAGCAAACTATATTAACAAAGAAATATCCCATGAATGATATCTCTTGTATGTGGAAGAGCTAAAGAATGCTTTACGGCTTCTGACATTAATATATCGTTGATCAGTTTTCTTGAGCGCAGATACTATTAATGAACTTAAACGGTCAATAGGGTGCTGATGAGGGATTATAGTATAAAGAGTCGAGAAATCCCATGTGGATACATGTCTGTATGGTATGTGGTCTTTTGCGTTTTTCAATATCCACATACATTCCACGCCAGAGTTTTTAGAAAGAGTGGTGCCATACCTTTCCCAAAATGCTTGTACCTCGTCAACAGAGTGGTGGTGCCGCTTCTAGTAACAGCTATGAATCTAGCTTTGTATGGTGATTTATGCATTTTGAGAGTCTAATATAAATAACATATATAATACCGCTCAAGCCGGTGCTAGGGGCCGTGTGGTCATGTCATTCAGTATGTCCACGTGAACAGCTACAATCAAAACGTGGCCGGGATGCAAATTATCATTGGCTCTTGTGGATAATCCATATTTCAGCGACGTTGTGAAGGATATTTACTCCCCTTCACGGGATTTGATGGAAGCAACTGATAGCTTAAATGGGACATCATATCTGACCTATACCTTTAGAAGAATGATCCGGGCTTTCTATCGCGTCGACTACGAGAAGAGAGAAAATTACAATTTTGACAATTATTTACCCATTTCTGGATAGTAATATTCCAGAAGGACCTACATACGGCGTATACATTTCTCGCTTGGTAGCACTTGCTAGATCATGTGCAGACTTTGACGATTTTAATCAACGCCACAGAATATTACTGCAGAAATTTGTCAAACACGATTATACCACCTAATGCCTCCATACAAAGTTTGTTTAAATTTTGTGATGAATATCGTATACTGACGGCAAAGTACGATAGTAGCTTGCAAGATTTCGGGCTCTACGTTTCGTAGCATTTGCTGACATTATCGAATAACGGTAAATCGGCATGTTACGAACACTTTAGATCGATTCTGAGATAAATAAGGTACAAGCGTCAGATTCGCCATTCTTTAGCCAGCGGTCGACCAAATAAGCAAACTCTGTGATATTAAGCCAGGATTAATTAGTTAGATAACTATGGTGGGTGACGATGTAACCGTTTGTCACATCAGCTGATGTCCTTTCCGCTCCCTAATCTCCAGCAGTATGTTGTCGCACCTTGATTTACAGCGCATGGAGACAATTGGAATTAAATCCAACCGATGACAGAGTTCCTGCAATGTTTCATTGACAGTGTAAAGCCGAGCAACCCCCTCGAAAAAAAAACTGAGCAAAGGAAGAAAGGCTCAACTTTCCCTCTGGAATTGGAGTCCAGGATAACTAATTAATTGTTCGTGTAATGGTGCCTGATGATGAAATCTTGCGTAACCCTGGTCGAATAATCAACCTCGTGTTATTTACAGCAACGTATTGTCAGTGAAGAAAACGGTGAATGAAAACGGTGAATGGTATCGTGTTACCATAACAGCCAAATACGTCTAAGTCATTCACCTTGCCGTTAGGATGATGATATTTAAGTGATTATTAAACAAAGACCATCCGAACACAACCAATCAGCTGTTGTGATTTGGATTTCTCTACATGATTAAATTTAATATCGGGATGGTAATAAACAGCTGGATCGTGTAGAGTCGACTCCCTTCATCAACTCGCCGTCATGTTGGGATCATGTGTGAAATGACAAGGTGCACTGAACTTGTCAACTCCTGGAATACGATATGTAATATGGTTAACCAATCCCCTGTGGTGTTGTGGTTCATGGTCGTACCAACAAGCTTCAATCTTGAGAAACTCTTTTCTCACTCCCATGCATAAATACATATTTCTGCTAGAAAACAAAGGAGGTGATGAATTCAGTTTCCATCATTTTTTACGTCTACCCTATTTGCTTTCGCGGAAAAAATTTCGCAAGATAACTTTTGAACGCCTTGATCAACCAACTTCAATTTTCTTTTGTATCTTGCTTTTGTATACGCTTCATCTTATGAAACATTCCTATTTGATTAAGTTATCATGTTCTGAATTAGTGAATGATGTTTTACAGTGACAGTCGACACACAGATATGACATATAATCGAATAATTACATGGGCGAGGGAGGCATCACTTAACGTGTATCTCTGAAAATCCTTAATTGATATTTGTCACTATTTGTGCTGAACATTAGACATAGAAAATTCTTCGCTTCTTGCAGATGTGATTTGACAAAGATGTCTTCCATTTTTATCATCTCCACATGCAGATTATTTTAATACCTGTAGCTGTTGTTTCTAATTCTCCCTGTTTGTTGCAATCGTTTGATATAACAAAAGGCGATTGAGCCAAGAAACGTTTTACATTGTATATTAATTGACCAAATGTGAAGAACTACTTGCATAATTTATGCCATCTTTGCAGTACTCTTCAATATACTCGATTATTAATATATAGGTGAGGTTTTTGTATTTTCGTCGTCGCGAAGTGAAAATAGAAGCAAATAGAAGTCCTAACGTTCTGAAGTCTGCCGGCTATATTTATCGGAAATTGAAAAAGACATATTATTTTATACCGTGGGTGTACAATGGTGAACAGCATCAGAAACTCCTTGACGTCATAATTCAATAAGGAAGTCTCCAAACTGTAATGGTAAGAGTATTTGCTCCTGTCCGCCAGTGGGCGTTTGAGTCGGGTAGGACAAAACCTATACAATGTATCGCTCTTGTAGCAACGTTGTATTGTGACGTCATGCGACAAACGGATATAACGACGGCATCATGACGTAAAACAAAGGGCATTACGCTTTATCTAATGACGTCGTTGGCGTTACAATAGAAAATGTCGTCTTGAACGTGGATATGTGCAAATACAAAATATTAAATTGACAAGGGTGATTTGTCATGCCACCTAGCTCAATTTTGAAGTTCTTGGAAATGCCGTTTGCTCAATTTATGTCACTATTTCAGGCCGCCCTATCTCTTTACATGTTATCCAGTCCACATTTTGTCCCCCCTGACTCGAGCGCCTACTAGCGGGCAAGGGCAAATTACTCGTGCACGGACAGTTCGGAGACTCCGCTATTAAGATGCTTAATGGACTATGAGACGTTCCATTGTTCTGATCTAGTACCTCTGATATGTTTCTCAGCTGACTGTATATTTATCAGCTCCGGAGGTAGCAGATTATAATCTTTGGAAAAAAATATTTGTCGCCACGTCGTCGTTGATTATTTCCAGTGCATGCCAGCTTTTTTAAAAAGTACATTCTGTTCCTTCAAACAATGCCAAATCGTCTTCAGCAGGCTGGAACTCCCACTCTAGATGTTCGCACAAATCACAACACATTTTAATATCAAAATGGACTTGGAGATTAACAAAGGATCCATGGTATAAATAGACACCATATCCTGTATATTAAAGCCGATCATTGCTCCTAGACTAAATTTCCTTCAGCGAATATTCGCTAATATAGTTGAAGACGTGTTACCGCAGCTGTTAACTGGTTCCAAAAGAGGACTCACTACACACAACTTGTAGTCTTGAAAAATAGATCCTTGTATAAATCATAATTGTTTTGTGATGCAGACACCAAATGCAAAATCTGCTAGACAGCATGAACAGTCGAAACACTGTTAATGGTTGAAACGATTAATACAGGCATAAACTGGAAACACAGACCAGTTGTTGTCCAAGGCTTTCTTGCATATGGGCTGAGATGATAATCGTCTTAAAGTCGTTTTCTTCGACGATGTTCGGATAATATTGTCATTGTATTTCGGTAACGTTTCGCTTTCGTTAATCACAAATGAATTTGCGACTTGCACTACTTTTTATGATGCGTTAAAAGCAGACAGGAACAAGCCTAGAATCGGTCAGACAGGAACAAGCCTAGAATCGGTCAGACAGGAACAAGCCTAGAATCGGTCAGACAGGAACAAGCCTAGAATCGGTCAGACAGGAACAGGAACAAGCCTAGAATCGGTCAGACAGGAACAAGCCTAGAATCGGTCAGACAGGAACAAGCCTAGAATCGGTCAGACAGGAACAAGCCTAGAATCGGTCAGACAGGAACAAGCCTAGAATCGGTCCAAATAGAGTATGTTCTCAATCGTGAATTTGGGATTATGAACATTTCTAAAAACAAGCAAGATGACATCATTGTGTGTCATGAAATTCACGATTTCTACTCGGGTTTGGAAATTGCAATGTGTAGTATAAAAACGTCCTTTATGAACAAGTAAACAATTTGTGGATAAGATTCCTGCAATCCTATTGACCTTGTCCGTAAACCTTGCTATTCTTATATTAGTGTTTATGACCTCTTTATTTGACTCCAATTCGGTGTCTTCTCTCCTATATCAATCACACTCCTCCTGATTGCTTACATCTGCCCATATGACAGCGTTGACATACGAGCCAATATCCACCTGATACACATACATCAGGTTGATCAAGTTAAAACTAGCTTGCTTCACGAAGGTTATGATTTTTCCCCCGCCAGACAGATCAGACGGACCATCGTTCTAACTATCATCTGTGTATAATCTGCATTACACGGATGCCTGATTTGTGGGCCGAGCGGTCAAGATGGAAGATAGAAGATAAATAAAAGTATCAGATATTGGATATTAGTCCTCGTTCGTGTTGTCTGGTAGTTAGTAACCCCATACCTCTCAATTGTCTATTATTAACCAGGAATAAATGAAAGGTTTTCATATCCTACTGGCATGGCACGATTGAAATCCATCTGTTATTGGCTATTTATCCCACAAATATTTCCATTACATAGATACAAGCTGACAAGTAGGTATTTGCCTGTACCTTATTTATTAACATGATAACGGTAAAACTCTCTCAAGCTTATCATAGAAGAAATGTGGTAGGCAGGCAACGCTAAACAAACGTTTACATAGAAACGAAAATGCGTTACTGTGATACACTTTTATAACAGTGCAACTTTTTGTCACAGAATTATTAATGTACATTGGCGTGTCCAATTTCATTATGGCTGATTATTGTGGGAAATTATGATCTATGATTTACACTCTTGGAGAACGGTGGTAGTGGAGTGATTGTCGAAAATGGTTAAATATTGTTCCCAATGGCCTATAAACTTCAATTTAGAAATCTTCTGGGGCATTTATTCTCTGATATTTGCTTTCATGACGCATGCGTGTTTTGTTTAAAAGTCAATAGTCATAACTCCGTGACCATTCAGATTATAATGGATTAATTCGCGGAGACATTTCTGTCACATTAATATCAACATCCACCCGCTCATTAATGGGTTTGTCCAGAATGATCCGTCAACTTACTCATGCAAGTAAAAAATATCTATATCGGGATAATTACAATGACGTATGTACACTAGACTGAGGTGACCTGGTTCTCTACGCAGTGACATCCATATCTTTGGTAGGGTCCCGATACATCATATCAAAATCTGACGAATGTTATTTCATATCTTCAATTTCCAAAGATAATATTTTTTCAATTAAATCGTATTCGTAAATTAATAATCACAGGAGCTTTCTAGCGTTGCCATCAATTATGATGGGATATTGAAAGAATTCGATTGTTCCATATCAATGAATAAACCCATCATTTCATCAATATAACACACATCATGGGAGTGATTGCGTATTTCTCCGGAGATAAATGATGCGCAGTGCTTCATTTGGTAGCTATTTATATCAGATAATGAATCTTTTATTGACAATAACATTGACATCTCGTGAACAATTAAACTCAGTGAAATCCACGTTTTGCTTTTATCATGGATCTCGCCTGCGTGTTTAGATTTTCATAACCTGAGAATGATCAGCCATTCCTTGCCTCATTCTCACTTATTCTATGAATTATGTATTGGAGAATGTCATCCTGGATAAAGTCGTCTGACAATCTCTCGCCATAGGTCCCCTCATCTCCCCCCCCCCCCCCGTTCAAAGTGTCAGATCTATATAACTAATCAAAAAGGCATGCGGTGTGCCCGTATGTGTTACCGCTACAATCTAGCGGATATACCTATGGAATTCTAATGACCGACATGTTTACACTAGTATCAAATTAGAACAATTATCGAGCAAATTCGCACACGTACCCGTTTAAAACCTGGTTCTGACAAGTGCTTTTTCCAAAACAATTGACAGCCAAAGATTTATGGGAAGGTCTTCATCCGTATCATGCATGAGTCACTTCAAGGTGCATGCAGGAGAGGTGTATTCCCCCCTTCCTACATAAGCCAATGTGTATTATTTGTAAAAAAAAATGTGTTTTTTGAAAGACATTAATGGTCATTAGTGGTTTTGGGGAAGCACTGTCCGCATATCGTCAAATCCTTATCGACGACCAGTACATAACAGTATTGCCGCTGGTCCGCAGTCTCACTCCAATCTACAGCCCCACCAGTGCTTTATATTCAGAGAAAAACTTTTAAAACTGTTGGCGGAGCTATTATATCATTTGCCCTTTGGCATATCTATACTACGAGGGGAGCCGTCCAGTGGTGTCTGCGTACCTACGTTTCTGTGTTCGTCTGCATTCCATTTCAAAGCTATACAAAAGTGAAGGACAGAATCTTCATCTATGCTAGGGAAGCCGTGCCTGGGAGCGTCCGTCTGTGCCACTGCATGGGTCCGTGCAATTGGGTAGGGATCTGATCTTAGAAATGGTGCCCTGTGACTGTAGGAGAAGAGAAAGGTTTGGGGGGTACAGCCGTCCGTGTCACTGGATCCTTTCCACTGGGTAGTCACCTGATCTTAGAAGGATTATCGGCATGTGCGGTCATTTTTCCGCCACCATAGCATTTTATTCTGAATGGTATTCATCCGTCATGTATGTCCTTCTGGTGTTTTGCTATCGGATAATCTATGGTTGGTTGACAATTTCGAATGTTGAAATTGTTTAATCGTTCTCCATTGCCGAATACTCAGCCTGCTAGAGGTGATCATCTTGCATGTTTAGAATCATTGCTACGAATTTATCTGCGCCTTAGGACAGCTTTAGATGAATGCCTAAATTGAACATTTCGTTTCATTTGCGGAATTAATGATCCCTGCAAACCGATAAACTGATAGTTTCGAATTGATATGGGGATTTTTACAGCCTTATAATATAATGGCTTTATGAGGCGATGTTGACATGTGGTGATTTTCTGATAGAAGTATTCTCATCGTAAAAACATTATTTTATTTGTGTATGAACCTACCTACCGGAAAAAAAGATTTTATCTCTAAGGGTTGCCGAGTCTGCCATTACAAACCATGGTTTCTGTATCCTTTATAGGTCTGCTTATCTTTGATTGTATGCTATCTGTTATCATTTGCGATGCGTTTTAGGTTCCTGTCCAAATGTTATTTTAGCGTTTATCATTCCTAGTTCCATCTATTATATTATGTCGACTGTATGAAAACAGAGGGAAACGCGAATATCTAAAGGTCAGTTCTGTAATTACAAGCGTCAGATCCGTCATTCATAACTCAGCAGTCGTCCATCAAAGAATATCGGCGTCCATAATCCAAATACCTATTCCATATAACAGTATTAGCACCAAATTCAAAAAGACAACCACAGTATACAAAAACATAGGCTAGTTTCCTGCAAGAGAGAAGCGATCAACAGTTTTCAATGATGCCGGCAAGACATCACGATGTTCCAAAAATATGAAATCCGTATCGCTCGTCAGTATTCTTAATCCATAATATTCGTTGTAAAGTCGTCATCTAGAGAATGACGTATCTCAGTCACGCTTTGATTGTGACTGTTCATATGAGCACCACGAGGACCTTGAAGTACATGGGTTCATACGGCCCCTAGCCCCGGGTTAAGCGGAATTAGACACAAGTTACGAAACTTCCAAGCTAAGTTCTGGTTTATTCGGTACTTTCTAATTAGATGAATTATAAAGTAAATATTTGGGCAAAATTGTGCTCACTTCACAATTTCTGATGGTGTTTTGTAATATTCTCCCATTATATCGCAATGTCTGACTTTTGTAATTCGATGCGCAAATAAACTTGGGCACACAACATTCCATGGGACCGTTTTGCTCTTGGTCTACTATATACGGACGCCCGGCTCTCGTAAATCATTCATCAAACCAAGTTAAGAAGATGGTACGATGGATGAATGCCGATGTAATCGGCTCTGATAAATGGTAGCAAATAATTGTTTGATTTATTGGACCCTGCGAATATTATTCTCTCATGTGCAGTATTCGTTTTTCAAGTGCCTCTAGGGCATGTAAAAAAGGGAATGTTTCAAACCGATAGAATTGTATTGTTCAGCCGCGCCGGCAGTTAACTTAGCCATCAGGTCGGTGGTGATGCATATATAATTTTAGACTCATTGATTCCAATGAAGCTTATGGTAGCCAATCACAATGGGTGTAGAACTAAGAATGCCACTAATCTGAAGTTAGTTTTATGGAAGAAATGAGTAGTCAACATCCCTTAGACACTCCAACAACACTTCACCTCACGGTTGTGCAGTTCCGGCCAACATGAGAGTATAAGATAGTATGGTGGTTTTATATAATTTTTGTACATTTGGGAGTTTCTGGCGCGCGGGAGAACTTTAGGCACCATCTGGTACCAGAATTACAACACCCATGTAACAGGGACATCCAGACTAAGCCATGGTTTTAACTGGGTTTTTCCTACTACCGACATACACAAAGGAATGGACACGGCATATATTCGTGCACGACGACGAGATGGCCTGTTAAATTTCACAATGTTGCAATAATTTGACTTGAACTAAGAGCGAATATGATCGAACGGGATCCAGGGTTATATGAACAAAGTAAGAAAGTAGTATCACTTACACTTCCTCAATAACGTCCATAGCTTGACCGTGAATTTTCTTCTTGTAAACGTGAACTGCAATGTTATCGGGCTTAGTTCCATATAATTACCTCATGTTCTCCTTGAATGATATATCAAACATACCTCTTTGTCTTATATGCCACAAAATATTGCCAAACATGGAAATTGTTAAAGTCATATAACACGGAAGAAAAGCTGCGTTTGTTCAGATATTGCAAACGAGTCCATGAGAAAAAGTTGTTTGTTAGTCGTTTGTAGTGCAAACCTGTATCTCCAATCCTGTATTAACATACTAAATAGAGCACAAAGATACTATCTTGGAGTTCATAAATTAACACCATTGGACGCAATTTATGGTGATTTTGGATGGCCCTCCTTTAAAATACTTAGAAGTGTTGAAATTATCCGGTTATGGAATCGCTTTGTATGTATGGATCGATGTAGATTAACAAGACATATATTTCTTTGGGAATTGTCTAGAAATGAGAGATGAAGTACATATGTTAAAAATATTTGGTTTGACGCCGATAATAGTTTAACCCTATCTGGCCTGGGCTTTTTGGGACCATGGCCCCCACTAATCATTTTTCTTATCCCTTGAGCTAGGTAGCTGAAACTTACCACACTATACCATTGGGTCAAGCTCTACCAGAAAATGTAAAAAATCCAAGATGGCCCCATTGATGACGTCACAGTGACGTCATTTTCAAAAACGGCATCTTTTGGTCGATTTTCCGGTCGGATTTTCCGAATTTTTTATTTATGCAATTTCTCCGCAAAAACTGCATGATAAATTAGTAAATATTAATGCGATGTGAAATAAAATAGTTTTTGCCCAATGTTCATCTCGGAAAAGCAGATATTTTGAAGAAATATGATAAAAACATCACTTTTCTGGTACCCCACGTGGTCGCCATCTTGAATTTACCCATGATCCTCTGCTCAGGGGGTTATGCAAATGGGCTGAAAACGACCCCAATATGATAAACTATAAAGTTCCGGAGTTTCAGCACTCCATTTTTCGTCGTTCCGGAGATAGCGCAGAAAGTTTTGATAGGGGGGCCATAATGCCAGGCCAGGTAGGGTTAAAATGTAACCTCAGAGCTTTGCAAACAACTCTGCACAATAATACCATTGGCCGCTGGTCTATTTCTATTTTAGATAAACCAAAACTGAGAAACTATGTAATGTTCAAACTAGAGTAAAGAACTGAAAAATATTTATTATATAATTTATCCAAGTTTAAACGTTCCGTTGTCGCTGAGCTCCGTTGTGGAGTTGGTAGATATTGAGGTGAGAATGTTGAAGAGCGACTATGTAATTTATGTAATGGCGAGAGTATTGAAGATGAAATTCATTTTATTTTCGCCTGTACATTTTATGAAAAGGGAAAGAACTAAATTATTAGAGGGCATTACATTTCCAAGAAGTTCTTCATTTCGTAAGAAACTAAATGTACTTTTTGAACAATTCACCAGGAAGATTTGTCACTTCTTTAAAGTATGCTATTGTAAACGTAGAGATGAGCTGTATTATGCGCGTACCACGTAAGATTATAATAATATTTATATAAGAGTGGATGATAAACCCGTGTGGGCTGGATAAAGTAATTGACATTTTGAATACAATTTGTTATGTATACCTTCCACTATAAATAAAAGAACTGACTGGCTAGTGCTTTGAATAAAAGAGTGCTAGTTCGTGTGTCTTTTTCACAGTTCCCTTTTTCATTACAGGCACAACACACTCTCATTATGTCATTTATGTACAATATAGATATGTTCAAAATGACGTTCGCTCCACACGACGTTCAGAACAGAACAGCGAATCAAGGAACAGAAATTCTCGATCTGACAAAAATAATTTTAACTTCCAATTTATCATTCTGCGATATATAATTTGTGGAAAAACTTTATTACCCCGCAATCAAATGTACATTACAACGCGTTGAAAAATATTATAAAGCCATGCTTGCGATAATTACTTATAGTTAAGATGACAGAGTTAGTAAGAGACAATGGGAACCGGACGTTTCGATTTCGCCACCGGTGACTTGGACATATTAATTATAGATTAGAAATACATCGTAAGTTAAAAAAGGATATCAATCCCCATTCAACATTTATTGACATTTCGATAATATTGACAAGTATATTGAGATAGCGATGAGAAACGATGGGAATTACATGAAGGGCATGAATAAGGTTATTGATCTATCGTTTAACTAGAATTATATCATCTCGAGTCACAGAGAGTTACAGAATGAAATGAATAGAAACAGGAAATTCCTGGATAAAGAATTTTGACCATGCAGTGATTAGGATTTTATGGAAAGAAAGTCATTCTGTCTTGCTGAGATAAATGAAAATTGTTGACCGCTTCTCTCTTGTGAGAAACCATTTTATGCTCTTAACATTTTTATTTCATACACATTTGAAATTTGTGCTGTCAAACGAAATAGGTCTTTCCATTCTTGACGCGGAAATTATTTTATAGACGGCGGCTGAATATTGAATGTCGGATCTGGCGTGAAAACAAATGTAACAAGGTCATCTTACGCCTATGAGGGCCGGAATTCTTTTGTTGGTTGAAGGTCCTGAAACTTCACCATGATATCTATGGGGTCTTGGAAAATGTGACAAAGAAAGAAACGGCAGTTAACGCCCAATGGTGATCAGGAACATGAAACATACATTTTGAATATTATAACCTGTCTGGGTTTATATGTCGTCATTATACTGTCACAGTTTTTGTTGAAATTTCCTAGAACTTTGTTAGGATAGCTGCTTGATCATGTGGGGGGGGGGGGGAACAATTTGAATCAAAAACGGTGAAAATAAAAAAATAAAAACCCGCCAATTAGGCCTGGAACCTTTTGGTCGAAAGGCCGACACGGCTATGAAATGGTGCTCAGGTTTCTTAGATTCGGATTTTAGAGATGAGGGGTTAGGCAATCTAACGGACTGTTAACTACCACTGGGTGCCGTGAACATTACATGTCCTTGTGTATATTTTCTCCCAAAAAGTATATGTATACACATATACGTGAATATCCGTGAAGGGAAAACAGATGACATCATCATTACATGTAAACGAATCCAGCTCCAGTCCCCAGTTGCCTCATCAACTGACCGCATATATTTTTAGACACTTTCTTCTTCAGCACAGATTTGTGGACATTTCTACTCATTATAGAGTAGCAGGATAAAGGCTTTGCTGGAGGCTTTAGATGGTTCCGCGTGAGGGGGCTTGGTTGACTCGAAGAAGGAGGAGTGGCTCAAATAAAAATGTAAATGTAATACAGGAATAGCTAACAAGAAAAATGTCTACAAAATTAATAATTGATATTGAATTTGTCACTATCAGTAGACATTTTATTTATACAGATTACCGCATTGTATCAAACATTATAAATATTTCAGTAATCCAGCATTCGTCATCCACCAATTACATTCCATTTCAATATATATGACATTAGAAAAATTGTGTTTAATATGAAACTGAAAATTAATCAACCTACCATAACGCTTATATTCTCCAATATGTCTGCTCACATTTGCTCTCTTTTCTCGTCCATAGGACGGGTTTTACGCTAGTTTACTAATTTAACAAAACGAAACTAAAAACTGGATCGTCAAAACATCAATGGTGGACAGACGGTAGAAAGTAGGTAAAGGTCAGTCATCTATACAATGAGTTGGGATCAATAAACCAATGTACATCTATGGTGTAAATATAGAAAAGCTAGCACTAAAGCTTCGATATTTGACCTTGGAAAATAGGCTAAGATCAGTCGGGTTCAACAAACTTCCGCCCAATGTGGATAAGCATCTGTAGATGGGATAGCTCTAATCCTTCAAGAGATGTGCTAACAGCTAATAATTGGGTGCCCCACAAATTTCATCCACAAAACATTGGTTTGCGATTGGCGATACAGCGACACGAACAGGTTAAGTCATGTCGTCAAGGTCATTCTTCTTTTTCATTTTCCTTGAAATTGTCACAAATAATAAACAATCATTCGCTTTTCATTCTAGAATGTGGGAAGGATAACGAGTTTACTTGTTATATAATATAGGACATACTTTACAAATCAACATCTTACGTCAGTGTCCGTGTTTACTATTGACCAGGTACGGAATGACTCTGATCTGAGCACCAACATCGTCAGATCCGACATTCATCAGTCAGTCTTCGCCCAAGAGACAATTCTTGGTCACGAACATATCGAACTAAAAACAGGTGCCGGTAATTTTTTTATTTTTATTTTTCGATAAACTCTCACTGGCAATGTAATTTTAACGGACTATCATCTTTATGACATCTCTTGGGTCTTAGCTTTAAAATGATATTATGACTTATTGTAGAGATTGGAAATATAACTAAACCAATTAATTAAATCTTACTGGCTTTACTTTCAGTTTGGAAATGTATATTACTAGGTAGATATATGTACAAGCCTCAAATCCATCATTAAATATTCAGCCGTGGCCCATTAAAGCATTCCGGTGTCCATAATTTAAAACCTAATTCGAATAACAACATTAGCGCCAAGTTGAAAAACAATCATAGTATACATAAACGTTGACTGGTTTTCTACAAGGGAGAACATTAATGGGAAAATTAGTTACCGATTATTGATACAGTCAAGCCGAAACTTCGCTCGTTATTATTACTGATTAGTGATACAGCCAAGCCGAGACCTAAGTGATTACGACCTTCGCTCGTTATTATTCCTGATTATTGATACAGCCAAACCGATACCTAAGTGATTACGCCCTTCGCTCGTTATTGTTACTGATTAGCGGTACAGCCAAGCCGATGCCTAAGAGATTACGACCTTCGCTAGTTATTGTTCCTGATTATTGATACAGCCAAGCCGAGACCTAAGTGATTACGCCCTTCGCTCGTTATTGTTACTGATTATTGATACAGCCAAGCCGATACCTAAGTGATTACGCCCTTCGCTCGTTATTGTTACTGATTAGTGATACAGCCAAGCCGAGAACTAAATGATTACGACCTTCGTTCGTTATTGTTTCTGATTATTGATACAGCCAAGCCGATACCTAAGTAATTACGCCCTTCGCTCGTTATTGTTACTGATTAATGATACAGCCAAGCCGAGGCCTAAGTGAATACGACCTTCGCTCGTTATTGTTCTTGATTATTGATACAGCCAAGCCGAGACATAAGTGATTACGCCCTTCGCTCGTTATTGTTGCTGATTAGTGATGCAGCCAAGCCGAGACCTAAGAGATTACGACCTTCGCTCGTTATTGTTCCTGATTATTGATACAGTCAAGCCGAGACCTAAGTGATTACGCCCTTCGCTCGTTATTGTTACTGATTAGGGATGCAGCGAAGCCGAGGCCTAAGTGATTACGACCTTCGCTCGTTATTGTTCTTGATTATTGATACAGCCAAGCCGAGACCTAAGTGATTACGCCTTTCGCTCGTTATTGTTGCTGATTAGTGATGCAGCCAAGCCGAGACCTAAGTCATTACGACCTTCGCTCGTTATTATTGCTGAGTAGTGATACAGCCAAGCCGAGACCTAAGTGATTACGCCCTTTGCTCGTTATTGTTACCGATTAGTGATTACAACCATCGCTCGTTATTGTTGCTGATTAGTGATACAGCCAAGCCGAGATCTAAGTGATTACGACCTTCGCTCGTTATTGCTGCTGATTAGTGATACAGCCAAGCCGAGACTTAAGTGATTACGCCCTTTGCTCGTTATTGTTACTGATTAGTGATACAGCCAAGCTGAGACCTAAGTGATTACGACCTTCATTCGTTATTGTTGCTGATTAGTTATATAGAGGAGCCAATTTCGAATTTGTCATAGCCATAAAGTTGAACATTCTTCAGTCAGTGGTGGTCTTAAGTACAGTCCTAGTAAGCAAAATATTTTGCTACATATAAAAGAGCACAATCATAAGGGCCCCTACACCCCAAGTCTCTCTATCAGACTCCTATCTCGTTTGAACTAATCAAAGATTCATTTTCTGCTATTGTTGATATATGTTTCCGGCCCCAGGGGGGTTTGAATGTCCTCATCAGTTGTTCAGGCTTGAATCGATCGCCTGAACCCAATAGCTATCCTGACTATGTTCCACTTTCTTTCAAACAAAATTCTACTCGGCCCCCATTTGGGCGTTAGATTCTTTATATCATTTCCCTTATGTCCCTCCAGTGCTCGCACAGGTTTCCTGACTAAGTATTATTACCTCGGTTGAAGGGTCACATATGTTACACAATGTATATATAGATTTCTGGCACCCAATGGGCGTTATAGGCTCATTTCATGAATTTCTATTGGTTCTAAATTTGTAATTCGCCATAGGTCTCTTGGCGAAGCTTCACGGCGTTCCGAAAAAAAATATATAATTGGCCACAGTTGCCATTCTCAAACTTATTATTCTATCATGTTACCAAAAATAACCCCAATAAAGTCTAGACAATGATTCAGGACATTTCGACCAAAGCTGTGACCGTTCGGATCGGACGGGCTAACAAACAAACTTACTAAAAATGTAGTAATTTACCTGGAGGTAAAGAGGAACTAATTTCCCGTTTCAGCATGTCGCACAACGTTTGATTCAGCCTGTCGAGCAAAGTGTCGGACTATGGGGCGGCCTATCTTTTTGATAGTGACTCTTAGATATTGTCTGTAAATTTTAGGAAATTCTCCTGCGTAGTTAACACGCTGGCAATATTTACGACCAATGGAATTTCAGTATTGTCTTCAACTCGGCACTAGTAAATTGGGCATCCCCATTTGGCAATTTCACTGAAATTGGGACTGATTTACACCTTGATTTCATACAGTCTAAGTGACCACTGACCTATTGTGACTAAACATAATGTCCGGAAATTATTGTTCTGGTTTCAGTAAACTAGGTTTCTTTTGATGATATCATGTCATTAAATGTTATGAGGTAAGGGGAAAGTAATTACTTCCTTCTAACCCACAGTGACCCGAATATTGTATTTACGAAATTTCATGATATTCCGACCAATGCCGTCCGAACGGGACAAACAAACGAACAAACAAAGACGATTGCCTTAATTCAAGTAAGATGTGTAAGTGGCATATACGCTCCATACGACGCCCAGGTCAGTCTAAACCTTCAGCGAATCAATTTTCTTTTAATCAGAAATAACCGATATGATATTTACAATAATCGCAACTTCAACTTCTTGTTTTACATGATTTGTTGTTGTCGACAGTCTCCTGAGAAAATTTGATGAGACATCTGTGGGGGAGTTCGTACGATCGTACTTCATCTGTCAGAGCTGAAGCTTGCAATACGATGTATTACCCCGCAATCAAATGTGTATTACAACGCTTATATAGAAATATTCTGCCGTGTAAATCCATGCGTGCGACAATTACTTATCGTTAAGATGACAGAATTAGTAGCAGAGATTGGATATCGGGTCGAACTAAATGTTATAGTCATCATCTATTTTAGTATAGCTTTTGATTTGCCATCGGTGACTGGCACATTCTTCTCTATGAATTATAGATTAGAAATACACCTCAACGGCGAAATGGGATATTAATCCCCATTCAACATTCATTGACACTTGGACGATATTGAAAAGCCCATGGAAATGAGAAATGGCGTGAATATTGAGAGAAATATTGATCATTAGCCGTCAATAAACTTATATCATCTCCGGCCATAAAGAGTTTCTGAACACAATAAACAGCCGAACAATAACTCGGCTACGTTTGACGATTTTGTTGAACGTCATCCATTCCACCCCTCTCCTGGGCCAATTAAGTCTATTTCTATAACGTGCTGTGCTGAAAATAGCGTGGGAGGAAGGCCTGATACATTTTCATATGTAGTCCAACGAAATCCCATTTCAAGTATGACACTAGCTTGTGTTGTGGTTGAATGAGGCGGAGGAGTGGTGGTGTCCAACACAAGGGTGAGTGAGTGATTGAGTGAGTAAATCAGATTTAACGTCGCTTTCAACACTATTACAGTCATATCACGACGTTTGGTTCCTATTCCTTTTCACACCCGGAAACCACACGGGTTGGGTCCTATTCCTTCTAACACCTGGGACCCCACGGGTGGGGCCCTATTCCTTTTCACATCCGGGAACCCCACGGGTGCCCCAGTTAGTCGCCTCTTACGACAAGTTCTCTGAGGGGCTGTGGCCTATTCTCACCATAATCTGCAGTGTGCACAAGGACACCCCAGGTCAATCCCCGGGAGCCTCACGGGGCATGTCCAACACAACCCGTACATGTAGCTGAGCCGAGCCATCTTCATTAAATATATTCTATAAAATAAGCAAATTCTTCGCCATCACTGAAAACTGTTGACTGCTTCTCGAATGCAAGAAACTTGTTTTTGTTTATACATGCATGGATTTCGGTGCTAGTGGTATATGATTGCAGTTTTTCGGTTATACACGCGGATATTCTTATGGACGACGGCTGACTCATGAATTCCGGGTATGACGCTTGTATACAACTTTGATAATCAGTAGGATACATTGATAAATGATGATATTTATAGCATTACGATATTAAGCATGACTATTCGCGATCATATACTATCATCATTTTTAACTATGGTCCCAATACGAATACGAGTTTAAATAAAATACACTGTAGGGTCATTCAAGTTTATTGATCTATCGTTTAACTAGAATTATATCATCTCGAGTCACAGAGAGTTACAGAATGAAATGAATAGAAACAGGAAATTCCTGGATAAAGAATTTTGACCATGCAGTGATTAAGATTTTATGGAAAGAAAGTCATTCTGTCTTGCTGAGATAAATGAAAATTGTTGACCGCTTCTCTCTTGTGAGAAACCATTTTATGCTCTTAACATTTTTATTTCATACACATTTGAAATTTGTGCTGTCAAACGAAATAGGTCTTTCCATTCTTGACGCGGAAATTATTTTATAGACGGCGGCTGAATATTGAATGTCTGGCGTGAAAACAAATGTAACAAGGTCATCTTACGCCTATGAGGGCCGGAATTCTTTTGTTGGTTGAAGGTCCTGAAACTTCACCATGATATCTATGGGGTCTTGGAAAATGTGACAAAGAAAGAAACGGCAGTTAACGCCCAATGGTGATCAGGAACATGAAACATACATTTTGAATATTATAACCTGTCTGGGTTTATATGTCGTCATTATACTGTCACAGTTTTTGTTGAAATTTCCTAGAACTTTGTTAGGATAGCTGCTTGATCATGTGGGGGGGGGGGAACAATTTGAATCAAAAACGGTGAAAATAAAAAAATAAAAACCCGCCAATTAGGCCTGGAACCTTTTGGTCGAAAGGCCGACACGGCTATGAAATGGTGCTCAGGTTTCTTAGATTCGGATTTTAGAGATGAGGGGTTAGGCAATCTAACGGACTGTTAACTACCACTGGGTGCCGTGAACATTACATGTCCTTGTGTATATTTTCTCCCAAAAAGTATATGTATACACATATACGTGAATATCCGTGAAGGGAAAACAGATGACATCATCATTACATGTAAACGAATCCAGCTCCAGTCCCCAGTTGCCTCATCAACTGACCGCATATATTTTTAGACACTTTCTTCTTCAGCACAGATTTGTGGACATTTCTACTCATTATAGAGTAGCAGGATAAAGGCTTTGCTGGAGGCTTTAGATGGTTCCGCGTGAGGGGGCTTGGTTGACTCGAAGAAGGAGGAGTGGCTCAAATAAAAATGTAAATGTAATACAGGAATAGCTAACAAGAAAAATGTCTACAAAATTAATAATTGATATTGAATTTGTCACTATCAGTAGACATTTTATTTATACAGATTACCGCATTGTATCAAACATTATAAATATTTCAGTAATCCAGCATTCGTCATCCACCAATTACATTCCATTTCAATATATATGACATTAGAAAAATTGTGTTTAATATGAAACTGAAAATTAATCAACCTACCATAACGCTTATATTCTCCAATATGTCTGCTCACATTTGCTCTCTTTTCTCGTCCATAGGACGGGTTTTACGCTAGTTTACTAATTTAACAAAACGAAACTAAAAACTGGATCGTCAAAACATCAATGGTGGACAGACGGTAGAAAGTAGGTAAAGGTCAGTCATCTATACAATGAGTTGGGATCAATAAACCAATGTACATCTATGGTGTAAATATAGAAAAGCTAGCACTAAAGCTTCGATATTTGACCTTGGAAAATAGGCTAAGATCAGTCGGGTTCAACAAACTTCCGCCCAATGTGGATAAGCATCTGTAGATGGGATAGCTCTAATCCTTCAAGAGATGTGCTAACAGCTAATAATTGGGTGCCCCACAAATTTCATCCACAAAACATTGGTTTGCGATTGGCGATACAGCGACACGAACAGGTTAAGTCATGTCGTCAAGGTCATTCTTCTTTTTCATTTTCCTTGAAATTGTCACAAATAATAAACAATCATTCGCTTTTCATTCTAGAATGTGGGAAGGATAACGAGTTTACTTGTTATATAATATAGGACATACTTTACAAATCAACATCTTACGTCAGTGTCCGTGTTTACTATTGACCAGGTACGGAATGACTCTGATCTGAGCACCAACATCGTCAGATCCGACATTCATCAGTCAGTCTTCGCCCAAGAGACAATTCTTGGTCACGAACATATCGAAATAAAAACAGGTGCCGGTAATTTTTTTATTTTTATTTTTCGATAAACTCTCACTGGCAATGTAATTTTAACGGACTATCATCTTTATGACATCTCTTGGGTCTTAGCTTTAAAATGATATTATGACTTATTGTAGAGATTGGAAATATAACTAAACCAATTAATTAAATCTTACTGGCTTTACTTTCAGTTTGGAAATGTATATTACTAGGTAGATATATGTACAAGTCTCAAGCCCATCATTAAATATTCAGCCGTCGCCCATTAAAGCATTCCGGTGTCCATAATTTAAAACCTAATTCGAATAACAACATTAGCGCCAAGTTGAAAAACAATCATAGTATACATAAACGTTGACTGGTTTTCTACAAGGGATAACATTAATGGGAAAATTAGTTACCGATTATTGATACAGTCAAGCCGAAACTTCGCTCGTTATTATTACTGATTAGTGATACAGCCAAGTCGAGACCTAAGTGATTACGACCGTCGCTCGTTATTGTTCCTGATTATTGATACAGCCAAACCGATACCCAAGTGATTACGCCCTTCGCTCGTTATTGTTACTGATTAGTGGTACAGCCAAGCCGAGGCCTAAGTGATTACGCCTTTCGCTCGTTATTGTTGCTGATTAGTGATGCAGCCAAGCCGAGACCTAAGTGATTACGACCTTCGCTCGTTATTGTTGCTGAGTAGTGATACAGCCAAGCCGAGACCTAAGTGATTACGCCCTTTGCTTGTTATTGTTACTGATTAGTGATACAGCCAAGCCGAGACCTAAGTGATTACGCCCTTTGCTCGTTATTGTTACTGATTAGTGATACAGCCAAGCCGAGACCTAAGTGATTACGCCCTTCATTCGTTATTGTTGCTGATTAGTGATACAGCCAAGCCGAGACCTAAGTGAATACGCCCTTTGTTCGTTACTGTGGCTGATTAGTGATACAGCCAAGCCGAGACCTACGTGATTACGACCTTCGCTCGTTGTTGTTGTTGTTGCTGATTAGTGATACAGCCAATCCGAGACCTAAGTGATTACGCCCTTCGCTCGTTATTGTTGCTGACTAGTGATACAGCCAAGCGGAGACCTAAGTGATTACGCCCTTTGCTCGTTATTGTTACTGGTTAGTGATACAGCCAAGCCGAGACCTAAGTGATTACGCCCTTCATTCGTTATTGTTGCTGATTAGTGATACAGCCAAGCCGAGACCTAAGTGAATACGCCCTTCGCTCGTTATTGTTGCTGATTAGTGATACAGCCAAGCCGCAACCTAAGTGATTACGCCCTCTGCTCGTTATTGTTGCTGATTAGTGATACAGCCAAGCCGAAACCTAAGTGATTACGCCCTTCGCTCGTTATTGTTACTACGAACTACTGCTTCAATTTTCGCGCGACCGCGATATCGGGGATTGATATTGTCATATTGGAGACAAAATCTATTTCCTAGAACTATATGTTAGTCTCTCTGCATTTTGAGTGTAAGAAGTCACATTTCACTGTTAATATAATGGACTCCTATGAACAGGAGGCTATGCAAGGAGGCTTAAGGTGGATACCGGCAACTCTCTTCTCAAATGCAGATTTCCTTGAAATTTTTTCATATTCATAGCACTGTTTCAATTAGTATACTCTATCTGATTACTAGTAAAATAATCCGCATAAAAAATATCGATTTTCAGACATTTTGTTTTTAGTTTCTATTAAATAGGGTTGGTTGCTTTGGCAACACGTTCAACAGATTATCAATATATTCAGTCGTTGATTTATGACAATACCGTACACCAACGAGACAAAAAACGTGAAATATAACTTCAGATGACCAATCGTGGTTAATTCGTATTCAAAATTTCCAATGCATGTCTTATTAGCTGTGACGTACGTAACAAAGTTGCAGCTCGGAGGCACATACATGTGAAGTCTCATACTCCCATCTCGTAGATGATAGGTACAAAAACTAAAAAAAAATTACTAGAAACAAGTTGTTTGTTCATCAGCCGTATTTGGGCCTTTAATTATTTCTATCCTTCCGTTAGAATATGAATAATGCCGTGCTTTACCATCGTGATAACCTTATAATCCAATTACCTGCGAACTTCCTCAATAAAGTTGTGATATTGTTTATGATCTCAAATGATTCTGCACTGAAGCAATAGCTAATAGAACCAACTTGGTTATAGTTCCAAAGTTATATAGAGGAGCCAATTTCGAATTTGTCATAGCCATAAAGTTGAACATTCTTCAGTCAGTGGTGGTCTTAAGTACAGTCCTAGTAAGCAAAATATTTTGCTACATATAAAAGAGCACAATCATAAGGGCCCCTACACCCCAAGTCTCTCTATCAGACTCCTATCTCATTTGAACTAATCAAAGATTCATTTTCTGCTATTGTTGATATATGTTTCCGGCCCCAGGGGGGTTTGAATGTCCTCGTCAGTTGTTCAGGCCCTGAATCGATCGCCTGAACCCAATAGCTATCCTGACTATGTTCCACTTTCTTTCAAACAAAATTCTACTCGGCCCCCATTTGGGCGTTAGATTCTTTATATCATTTCCCTTATGTCCCTCCAGTGCTCGCACAGGTTTCCTGACTAAGTATTATTACCTCTCCACCAAATATGTGGTCGTTTGAAGGGTCACATATGTTACACAATGTGTATGTAGATTTCTGGCCCCCAATGGGCGTTATAGGCTCATTTCATGAATTTCTATTGGTTCTAAATTTGTAATTCGCCATAGGTCTCTTGGCGAAGCTTCACGGCGTTCCGAAAAAAAAATATATAATTGGCCACAGTTGCCATTTTCATACTTATTATTCTATCATGTTACCAAAAATAACCGCAATAAAGTCTAGACAATGATTCAGGACATTTCGACCAAAGCTGTGACCGTTCGGATCGGACGGGCTAACAAACAAACTTACTAAAAATGTAGTAATTTACCTGGATGTAAAGAGGAACTAATTTCCCGTTTCAGCATGTCGCACAACGTTTGATTCAGCCTGTTGAGCAAAGTGTCGGACTATGGGGCGGCCTATCTTTTTGATAGTGACTCCTAGATATTGTCTGTAAATTTTAGGAAATTCCCCTGCGTAGTTAACACGCTGGCAATATTTACGACCAATGGAATTTCAGTATTGTCTTCAAATCGGCACTAGTAAATTGGGCATCCCCATTTGGCAATTTCACTGAAATTGGGACTGGTTGACACCTTGATTTCATACAGTCTAAGTGACCACTGACCTATTGTGACTAAACATAATGTCCGGAAATTATTGTTCTGGTTTCAGTAAACTAGGTTTCATTTGATGATATCATGTCATTAAATGTTATGAGGTATGGGGAAAGTAATTACTTCTTTCTAACCCACAGTGACCCGAATATTGTATTTACGAAATTTCATGATATTCCGACCAATGCCGTCCGAACCGGACAAACAAACGAACAAACAAAGACGATTGCCTTAATTCAAGTAAGATGTGTAAGTGGCATATACGCTCCATACGACGCCCAGGTCAGTCTAGACCTTCAGCGAATCAATTTTCTTTTAATCAGATATAACCGATATGATATTTACAATAATCGCAACTTCAACTTCTTGTTTTACATGATTTGTTGTTGTCGACAGTCTCCTGAGAAAATTTGATGAGACATCTGTGGGGGAGTTCGTACGATCGTACTTCATCTGTCAGAGCTGAAGCTTGCAATACGATGTATTACCCCGCAATCAAATGTGTATTACAACGCTTATATAGAAATATTCTGCCGTGTAAATCCATGCGTGCGACAATTACTTATCGTTAAGATGACAGAGTTAGTAACAGAGATTGGATATCGGGTCGAACTAAATGTTATAGTCATCATCTATTTTAGTATAGCTTTTGATTTTGCCATCGGTGACTGGCACATTCTTCTCTATGAATTATAGATTAGAAATACACCTCAACGGCGAAATGGGATATTAATCCCCATTCAACATTCATTGACACTTGGACGATATTGAAAAGCCCCTCGAAATGAGAAATGGCGTGAATATTGAGAGAAATATTGATCATTAGCCGTCAATAAACTTATATCATCTCCGGCCATAAAGAGTTTCTGAACACAATAAACAGCCGAACAATAACTCGGCTACGTTTGACGATTTTGTTGAACGTCATCCATTCCACCCCTCTCCTGGGCCAATTAAGTCTATTTCTATAACGTGCTGTGCTGAAAATAGCGTGGGAGGAAGGCCTGATACATTTTCATATGTAGTCCAACGAAATCCCATTTCAAGTATGACACTAGCTTGTGTTGTGGTTGAATGAGGCGGAGGAGTGGTGGTGTCCAACACAAGGGTGAGTGAGTGATTGAGTGAGTAAATCAGATTTAACGTCGCTTTCAACACTATTACAGTCATATCACGACGTTTGGTTCCTATTCCTTTTCACACCCGGAAACCACACGGGTTGGGTCCTATTCCTTCTAACACCTGGGACCCCACGGGTGGGGCCCTATTCCTTTTCACATCCGGGAACCCCACGGGTGCCCCAGTTAGTCGCCTCTTACGACAAGTTCTCTGAGGGGCTGTGGCCTATTCTCACCATAATCTGCAGTGTGCACAAGGACACCCCAGGTCAATCCCCGGGAGCCTCACGGGGCATGTCCAACACAACCCGTACATGTAGCTGAGCCGAGCCATCTTCATTAAATATATTCTATAAAATAAGCAAATTCTTCGCCATCACTGAAAACTGTTGACTGCTTCTCGAATGCAAGAAACTTGTTTTTGTTTATACATGCATGGATTTCGGTGCTAGTGGTATATGATTGCAGTTTTTCGGTTATACACGCGGATATTCTTATGGACGACGGCTGACTCATGAATTCCGGGTATGACGCTTGTATACAACTTTGATAATCAGTAGGATACATTGATAAATGATGATATTTATAGCATTACGATATTAAGCATGACTATTCGCGATCATATACTATCATCATTTTTAACTATGGTCCCAATACGAATACGAGTTTAAATAAAATACACTGTAGGGTCATTCTCAAGGAAAGGCGCAATTCATGTCACTCGACCCAAATTTCCTACTAACCAATCTTATGGCTGAAAAAAAATCAGACTGTTCATAGTATTCATTTAGTAGAGTACGAATAACTTATTGCAAGCACTGTCCCGATTGATTTTTTTCGGGTAAAATTTCACCAGAACCCTCAATTTAGGGTAAAATAGACCTGTCACTGGGTGTAGTGACCTACTTGATACCACGATAAAGTTGCCAGAAATTCTTTTGTTCTACATTATTCTACCTTTTTGGCAACCCGCTGCATCTGTTCTTTCAATATATGAATATATTGTTTACAAGGGCAGATTATCTTGTGAAAATGGCACGGACAAAGGTCTGCCACTGGTTTTCGGGTCATTGGTGTTACTGTAACTGAAATCGGAGCCAAAAAGCGAACGCTCAAATTAGAAACAAAGTTTTGCCACCAGGCGGCTTCTTTTCCAAGCGCGGGTAAACTTGAGATTCCATACGAAGTGTTTTATGAAACTCTTTTCAGTATTTCAGTCATTTCTAGCTCCAAATTTTCAGCGTATGTTTATTACCGGTCACTGATGTTACGTGTCAGGATCAACATGTAGAGGCTCACGAGTTAAAATATTAACTGGTAATAAAGAAATGTGCGTATGAATTACAAAATCATTGTTTTTGGACCGTCACGACAATATACGAGGGAGCAACAATTAATTCCTTCCTAAATGTCAGTGGTGTTACTATTTGTAGGGTAACACCATTGACAATAATGATGATTTTGCTCCAAGTTTCAGTACAACTTGAATTTACCTTTCTTCCAGATAATACTAAGTTAAGGAGTCTTGTCATATACGTGTTTTGCCCCTAAATAGCTTTCACTTACGGCTGCATTTTTGCCTCTATGAACAAATTGGTCACTGGTGTTACACGAGGTCAGTGGTGTTACTCGAGGTCACTGGTGTTAACAGGTTGTCACTGGTGTTACATTTCAGTTGGATAAATATTTGAAGAAGAAGAAGCAGTTTTATCAGAAGGCTTTTCCTATACCAACTGCATGTTTGCGTCTATGAACAAACTAATCAGTGGTACGTGTTACACGAGGTCAGTGGTGTTACCGGATTGTCAGTGGTGTTACGGATGCAAGAATCGTCTAGAAATTCAGAAACACTTGTTTAAGTTGTCCCATATTTTGAAAAAGAAACAAACTCGATTAGTTTAAAGTCGGCATCAAGAATAAATAGGTTTATTATACAGAATCTACATGAATGGTTGATACATGTGGTCCAATTGGCTGATTTTGGTGAGCTAAGTAGCATAATTAGGATATTAAAAACAAACTTGTTTTCTTAACTTCAATATTTTTTCATCATTAGTCATAGTTACACGCAATCTATTGCCTAGCATGTGTTTATCTTCCCGTTTCTGTCCTATTAGTGCCCAATATACTGATCATTCCTGTGTAACACCACTGACATGATTGAAGACAACTCCACCGTTAAGTGTTACGAAAAGTTTATTATTCGGAATGTCTGCATTTATTGTACGCATTATTGTACGCATTATAAAGAGTTTTGTCTGTTGAAATCAAATTCTGTAGTCATTGGTGATCTTGATTTTGAGATATTTCCCCAAGTGAAAATGTGCCTTTCCGTGAGAATGACCCTGTAACGAAGAATAATCAACTATCTCCTCAAGGTTATTCTTACTTCATCACGTTGATTTTTGTGTTGACAACTCTACGAGGAGAGAGATTTTGTGATCACGCCTTAGTTCTGTACAATCGCTGTGAACGAAACACAATACACAACTGAGGAAACGAAAAACTTCAGAATTTACCATTGGATAAATCGGATGAACAAAGGACAAGGGGACGTCATTTTGTTTTTGGTTCCCTCGAAATATTCAGGGAAGTATTCTTGACGTCAGTTACCCTAACTCAGAGAAGGATGACTAACCATGATTCGTGCAGAATCAAGCCAAGAACGTACACGACCAATCGCTGCATGTCAGAAACATCTGTGGCATATATCCACCTGTGAGGTTCGTCGGACAATGCCTATAGTCTCAGATGTGGTAATCGTTCAGAGTTCATTTCTTTTCCCAGTTTCTCCTTTATTAATAACAAATATTATGTTAGGGAAGCGAATTGCAAAGTCATTAGCTAGATCAGAGTATAATAATTAGAAAACTTTTGTACACAGCCAAAGCTGTCCATGTTACAGAGAATTCCTGTAGAGTCATATGGTTGCTTTGTAGTCGCCAGACGTCAATTTTTCCCACCTCTTGCATATCGCTCCAATTTATAGTATCTGTTATATATTAAATTTCCATGTGGATACTGTAAAAGTCAATTTGAAAATAGTGTGTTGTACATCGTGCCAAATTTCGCTCTTCGCTTTTCATTCAGTTAAACTAGAGAAAAAGAAACAAAAATCAAAATCAATTTTGCGCTTCAATAAAATGAAACTTTCAAATTGAAAATTTGCATCTTTATGAACATTTTTGAACTGATATATCTTATACACGGGATAAATCTCCACCACTAAAAGCTCAAATTGAATATACGTGTATATACGTGTCGTCTCCTCTATTTATGTACGATAATCTACAATCCTAAACTTTCGGAAGTATGTACCAGAAGACAATATATGGATTTAATGATGAACGACATAAAATACAATAGATTCTAGCTATATTCAATATGGATCAGAAATAATTGGGCCAGCAAAAGTATTACCCTATATAACGTGAAAGAGAATTGAATACCGTATTTGGATGAGTAATCCGCCATCTAAATCTGTAAACAGGATGTCTTTATATTCCAAAAAGGTTCTGAGAGTAAGAGGGTCTCATTAAATTTGACCATAGTAAATATTTCCAGCCGTCCTCAGAGAGAGATATAAAAGATTTTCAATGCTCACGAGTGGAAAATATTATACCTTGATCAACTTATATCTTATTCGATTTGACATATCATCCATGTCATTCCTTATTATTATTTAGCTAAAATATCAACAGCATGTGGCAGGAAACATTGCTGCAGTGTAGCATATTGATATTGCGCCTGATTGGTGAGGATACGCCTCACACTTCAGGCGTGTGAGATTAAGTATTGCGGCTCACTTCCGGATGAATTGCATGTGAAATCATATATGGGAAAATTATATTCCCTATGTTTAGTTATCCTTTGCAGACAACATTGGCTTTTTACAATTCAAAACGGAGTGCCAAGGAACGATTCAACTCAACTCACGAGAATATGGTTTATCCTTTATGACAAATATTCGATATTTCCGGTAATGATTCACCATCACTCCTTTTTCATTTGCGAGAATAAGAGACAAAAGAAGAAACAGTAAAGACGAAAACACTCTATAATATTCTTAATGATAAGTCAAACTTATAAAAAAGAACTGATGTACATGCTTACTCAACATCTTTACCCTGATGTTGATGTTCGCCATTGGCCATGTACACAATCGACTGACACCTGAATGAATCCCGTCCAGATGGTCGTCAACATTAACTTACAAGTATTAGATCCGACATTCAGTAGCCAAACGTCGCCCATAAACAATTTACACGTCCATAATTGAAAGCCTTCATATTGTTACATACTTGTTTCCACAACACGGTTTTATCGAATTCCATATAACAATAATTCTAATAACTTCGACAGTAACATCAATAACGGTTTCATGCAGTGTTTCTTTGAAGACACATGTCGAAATGTCGATGACCATTGTTCGTCGGTAGTGATGGTTTAACGAACGCGTATCGTGAAATCCATGCTTTATTATCTAACAGAAAAACTGAGATAATAAAATGGTGTTCATCTATTCCTCGCCAGACATCGACGGCTCATTCTTGATCCGTTTGCACGTGTATGATTTGATTGAAGCGATATGCAAGAGGTAGGGAAAATTTACGACGTCTGGCGACTAAAAAACAACCGTATGACTCTACAGGAAAGTTCAGACCCGACAATTCGGTGGATTCTCGGACGTAGCTTTAGTATCTCAGCCGCGCTTTTATTGTAGCTGTTCATGTGGAGACTACGAAGTATCAACACGGTCCCTAGCACCGGTTTAAACGGAATTAGATACGCTAGCTGGGGAGCTGTAATGACAGATCAGCTCAAACAACTCATCTTACGTTAATGGATGAGCATCATGAACGTCTGATGGAGCAAATTACAAGCGTCTAGTCCGTCATTCATAGTTCAGCCGTCGTCCATGAAAGAATATCCGCGTCCATAATCCAAAGATCTATTTCATATTTCATATAACAGTATTAGAACCTAATTAAAAAGACAATCATAGCATACATACCATCAGTCGTTGACCAGCTCAGTGGTTATCAATTCCTCCATTTCAATGTAGGCTTACTAATGATTATTCGAAGACCCAGGACCAGGATGAAATTATGTGTAATAAATTACAATTAATTGCGTTAATCTGATTCTGTTCCGCATTTATATGTAACTATATTAAAATTTGGGCTGACAAAAATTAATCGATAGAGTGTTATATTTTGTCGTTTCCTTAGCAGAATGTCTATGTGGGATTGCCCACAAACGCCAGTCATCAGCAACGACAGTCGCTTCATCGCTTGGAATCATGGACCATCTTACCTTGACTTGAAGGTGAGGCGGAAAACAGATAAAACCATTTTATGAGAAGAATATCGAAAGTTTACGGCCGTTTTATAATTGTGTAGATCTAAACAAGCCTGAAACTTCATCTAACCTTGAACATTCTAGGACACAAAAAAGCACGACAAACAAATGGAGTAGAATTTATAGAGAATCGTTATTATCGACTATACTGTGCCTAAAAAATGACGCAAAGAGGACTTAAATCGTAGGTGTACGAGGTTTACGAGGCGTAACATCGAAGAGAGATATTATAGTTTCCAATTATCAATAAAACCGGCGAGGCCATTAACAAAGAAAATTTCAGCATGTTATTACATTCATTCTACGCAATATGACATGGTGTACGCATTCACGAGTCGTAACTCGTTTCTTGGGTTCTTTGGAATCGAAGCAATAGATAGATGGACTACTGTCATCTAGCCGATCACTTTCCTTATGGGAATTCGTTAGAATGTATTTCGCGCTCTTCGATCCGCTTGAAGAGCCATAATTCCCTGACGACGATATATCGTCTAGATTCAGGCTAATGCTAAAGAGTGTAGTGGCAAACGCTTGGGGCTTTCAGTATCTCATATGTCACTATTCTGTATGTACATGCATTGTCTCATTATGCTACCGGGGAAAATAAATCCATTAACAGGAAAATACTCCCCTGTTATTTCCTTAATATTCAACGCTCCTAATGTTTCATTCTATATATGTATATTTCTGTTCGCGAGTCACCTGTTTACATTAATGTCATGCTGCAATATTGCTGACTCAGCACATGGGTTGACACCGATTGGGACTTGAATCACTCTCTTCAGAGCGCCCGGAGCATATGATAAAAATATATTGACCCGAATGGTTAGTGTAATTAGTCTTTCAACACAGATTCACCGAAACACGTCCATAGGCTAATAACCAGTATTTACTCACTGATGATAAATCCTTCGCCCACAACTTTATTTTTCTATCAGTGAAGCAGTGAAGGTATAAAAATATAACGCAAATTATTGGTTGTGAACACCACAACTGACAATATTCGTTAAATTCTTATAGTTTAGACCCACAGCTTGCAAACAACATGCTCAAGGAAAGGGAGTCTTACACAGGTACAATATATTATTTAGATCTACTGGATATCTTTTCCAACAGTTCTTTGGGGGCGTATAATAAAACATTAGCCTCTTGCAAGATAGTTTAATATCCATTATCTAAACTATAACGGTTTTCATACAGCGTCCTTCTTACGATGAAATCCTAGAACTGTACCATCCTGCGTTGTTGAAAATGTTGATGCTCACTAAATCATTCACAGTTGCTGATCGAGAATTTAGTCTTCCGAATAAGAACTTGTGTTTTATTAATACTTCCTCGTTTCGGACGTTTCTTATATCGAACAGTCACATAGTTCATCATTTTGCATCAGATGACTTGATAGAGCTATTGCATCATCGCTCTTAAATATTTGTACTGTTTAAGCCAGTGCTAGGGGTCGTGTGGTCGTGTCATTCAAGATCCATATGATCATCCACAATAAAAGCGCAACTGGGATACAAATCATCACAGGAATCAATGTCGGATCTCTTGTGGAGTTTCTAGAAATATGCGGTCAGTACATTTTCTTGTGGGGTATTATTACTTCTTGTCAGGCATGACATTATTCTAGAATTAAATTGTTGGTGCAAATATAGTAGAAAGTAACTGTTTTTTCAACATCCTGCACGGATATGTGCGACAGTGTTCTCCCATATCTAGCCATATGTTTGTGGAACCTTAATACTTCCAAAGCATGGCAATTAATGTAGGCAATGTAGCTCGGGATAAATATCGTTTCACAAGATTGTGAACCTTCGCTATCAGATAACAGATGTTCAGGAACTGGTTCTCCTTTATCTTTCGCGGTTGTTACGTATTAGCGCACCCAAGTGTACTTACAAAGTGGTGATATGTTACATTATTACTTACAGTTAAAATGTCAGAGATTGTACATTGGGACGATCTTCGTGTGACATAGTAACCATCAATTTCTATATAGCTGTCAAGTTTGCCACAGGTGGTTAGGCGATTCCTCTCTATTAACTGTAGATTATCAATACACCTGTACGACGAAATGAGCATTTATTGGGAAACATCTCGAAATGGTGATGAAAAGGGATGTCACTTATATTGAGGGGTATTGAGAAGAATATTGATCTACCTTTTCCTAGATTTAAATCAACTCTAGTCAAGTACTGTACTAAATTACATCAGCAAGTAAACAATATATCGGCTAATTTCTCGATGTTGCTGGACATCATCTTTTTGAGAATCCGATTGGAAGGCATGATTGGCTATACAGGCTCAAAATCTTCAAAACACGAGTGATAACGCCCACACTTTCCCCATCAGCCCCACTGTGCCAACCTCGTTATCGTGCTGTGTATTCCGATCAAGGCGATGACTGGTCGATTTGATAACACATGTACCCAATGTTCTCCTGCAAGAAAAAAGGCTCATTTACATAGAACATCTGACAAGAATTACCTACTACGGGTAAGACAGAAAGACATTCCAAGGGAACAGTTGATCAATCCAATGGGTAGTTCATCAAACATATTACAAATCATGAAGTTTAATTGATAAAAACAAGCTCGTGGATGGACCAATTGGAGATTTTAACGGTGGATCGCGCCTCGAGTATTGTGTATTGCATTACAGGCTTCAGATATTACATTCAGTAGTCAGACGTCGTCCATAAAGTATTTCCAAATCCACAGTCGAATATCTGCTTCATATGCGGTACTGTCAGTCACAAAGTCCACGCACGTAACATATTAGCACTTTGTAAGCACACTTGGGTGCAACCGCGAAAGATAAGATAGAATCAGTTCCTGAATATCTGTTATCTGACAGCGAAGGTTCACAATCTGGTGAAACGACATTTATCCCGAGCTACATTTTTCAACCTACACATCTTCCCTACAAAACAGTAACTTTGGAAGTATTCGCAAACTGGCTTCATGTGGAAGAACACTGGTGTACATATAATGGAAAGTAGAACCGATTTTCTCGGTATTTGATTGTTTTTTTTATTGGAATACTATGTCTGTAGTTGTCAGGCTCCGAAAATGGGCGAAAATATCACCGTTGGGTTGTAGTTAGGATTTTATAGCTATTGACGATTTACTCTTACCGTCTCTGATTTTTTTTTCTGTTTTTTTCAGAAACATCTGCTGGAAAGAGCATGAAACTGCCAGATCAGACAAATCGATCTTCATGAATAATTCCCCCGGTAATATTAAAAAAAATATTGTTATATGCCACAAGTAGGAATAGTAGCTTTTATCGTGCAAGAGAAGAGGGTTCCAGAGTTGTCAGTGGTTCGTGCAAGACAGTCATATCGCTAGACACACGGTAATTATTATCGTTGAAGTACACCAATTAAGGTCTAATTTCTTCAACTTTTGGCAGTCAAATTTTTCTTAGTTAATATCTCATTAATTTATTACCTATGTTATATTATTATTTTCTCTGCACTATCAATTCTGTTATATATGTTCCGCCATCTTCTTTATATGTATGATATACCAACGGCTTCGGGAGCGGCGTTTATATAGGCTAGCCCTGTTCGCCTATCCTCGACTTAATAAAATATTGTTTAAACCAGTCATATCGCAAAAAACTCATCGCTGACAACTATTGTTTAGAAAAACGCTCAGTAGAGAAGTTAGAAAGCTAATACATCCCAGATATTGATGATGAAGAGGAGTTTCAGAGATACTTCATTCTCTCACCTTGCCTGTGTTCACATAGATACAAAATTATAAACTGCAAAAGTATAGAATTCCACTAGAAAAAACGAATTGCTAATAGTTTAACATTAAATTCATTTCTTTCAGAGTTCCGTTTAGGAAACCACACAAACTATAAAGTACCCAATAGAGATTTGAAGAAAAACAAGTTCAATCAAGTTGAATTGAATTGATGGATGATTTTACGGTTAACTGAGCTATAGAATGCGGAACAAAGAGACAAAAGAGCGTTTTAATGGGGCGACTGACGTGGCGTACAAGGAATGACGAATGATATAATATTAACTTATTTAATCTGGATAACAGGCGCATTGGATAGAACAAGTTAAAATTACAGTCCAAATTACTTGATGAAAATGTTTTTCAAAGGTATTGCTTGACAGAGATACAGTGTACACATAATAAGAGTTAAAACTGGATTAATTGTTTGCTCACACAATACTTAACTTTTCCAAAATACAGAATCGTCTTGTTTGGTAATTCGGTTAGTCGCGACTTTTTGGTCTTTTAAAATCAACAGGGAGATTCTTCCCTATAGACGTGGTTTATCAAACGCTGTGCATAACCTAGAACTGAACAAATCACGTCTCAAACTTAAGGATAGCTATCCCCTTAGAGGGTCAAAACTGGTCATTTTTTTCTGCATTCAAATATTCACTATTTCCTCTAACATTTGGTGAAAAAATGAAATCAAAATTATAAATAGAAGTGCTTCAATATTAGGTTTAAAAATTTAGTTTCCGAGGCACTGGAACAATTAAACAGATTGAATTAGCTTGGGCTTGGCTACTATTATTTTTGTCTGTTAAATTTCCCTTTCCAAAACTCATTTCCGCAGTATTATGGTACGCTAATTATCTATTAGTCCTACTTATTTACATTAATCTACCCCCTTCTGATCAAAACCATGCAAACATCCGTATTTTTGTTTCTAATTATAACAGTGACACTTTACTCAGGCACCCGCCGTGAACTGATCTACACAGGTGTAAACAATTCTCAGCTGAACAAGTATTAGCAAGTTTTTAAAGTTTAAATTGGACTTTAAACCGCCTTGATGAAAAAAACTTAGTGTAATAGTTATCCAGAATAAACAGGAATTCGAGTAGGTCCCATTAGACAGATTAAAAATGTATTTGACAATAGAATTCAAGCAAAAAATTTGGATTAGTTCATCAGATGTATAGCTGGACACAATTTGCCCGATTTCTAGCCTTTCATTTTTGTACAAAATCCGAGATTTAAACGTTTATGTCTCGAAAAGTATCCATGCTACGCTTTTGAAATTTGGCATGCTTGTTACTTATAAGGTGATCTAGTAAACCTCATCTCACTTTTTGTAAGTTCGGATTAGTTTTTTTATTATTCAACTTTTAAGTGAAACGACCGTAAAATAGTACGGGTTTTTTCAATTTATTTTAGTAAAATAGCTGTAAAAACAAAACCAGGCAAAAATTTAAAAAAATGAGATAGGGTTTACTAGTGCGAATTGTCTCCTATCAAGGTATACCATCAAAGTTGAAACAAGACCAACAGTTTTCATGAAATTTCAATTGAAAAATGGACGCTATTGTTTTCATTTTAATTTTTTAAAATTGGAATATTTTCTACACAGTCGGTTATACCAATCATATAGTTGGAATCCCAACGATGTACGCTTTCATAAAATATATAGTTTAGTATGGTTATCTTGTATATTTATTGATACAGACGACAAATTGTGACAGGGGTGCAAAAACTGCCTCTAAGGGGATAGCTATCCTTAATAGGTTTCTTGTTTGCCATGACTTTATGGTATACATAGCATTTGGTCACATTTTACCGCCCCCAATTGGAGGAATTACACTGAATCAAGATTTTAAACTATTTTTTTTATGTTCAGGCTGCTTGACCTTGACTTTTTGAGATTTGTTTATGTACTAGTTACATTCATCTCCGCCCAATTTATCCACTAACCAATGATTTCCTGATTTCTGGACTACGTTGACTTTGGCCTTTGACTTTCACCTAAATTTTGTTACACCATACATGATTTCCCTCTAAGGTATCCTGATGTCCTGATTTGGGGATTGCAGTGACCTTTGATCTTGACCCTGATTTAGGTAAGTGATGTCTTGTCGCTATATAGCTGAAATATTGACCTTGACTGCAATTCTGAGACACGACACATCGTCTTGACAGTTTACGTTTTGACAATGTAGCCTTATTAAAAGACTGTCGCGGATGTATACCGGGCACGAACGGAAGGACGCTCGTACACACATACGGACGGAAGGACACTCGCCATCATACAATACGTCCGCTTTTGATGAAAAAACAACTTGGAAATCACGTTATTCAAGGTTCCCAAATTAACCCTAGCTGGTTGGACGAATTGATATCTGCCGATTGAAGCAATATATCTTGGGTCAAGCTGTATCAGGTAAAGCTACATAATAAATTAGGAAATAATTATCTGATAATTTTGGTCGCCTTTATGCATAAATAAGCAAACCTTTCGAAAAATGACCCTTACACGAAATGCTTGACTGAGATGCTGAAACACCATAATGTCTGAAAATCACTCGTGATCCTTGTGAATCCCGTTGATGTCTTGTTGTTGGCGTGACATTTACTCATCGTGGGTAAAGTAGACATGCTACTTAGATTGCTCCCCCGCTGATAATTGTTGTTCTAATGCAAACCAGTATAATGAACGGGGTTAATAATGCATCTCTGCTGATATTGTGAATGACATATTTGTGCTGCACTATTGGCATTTGAACTTAGTGTCAACAATGGTTCTAAAAGCTGCGTGGAATATGCACAATTAGAACCTCCCACATTGATTGACCGATATATATTGTAAATACCCATATAAGCATGAAAATATCAGCAGCCAGTAAATCTGTCTTCACCGAAGAAATATTCTATGATTTAGGAAATATGAGGAAATTATTAAAAGTGTGGGCATTCGGCAGAATGCATATCATTCAAATGTACCCTACTCTTTGTTCTGATGTATCGGCTTATAAAGCTACAATGAATCAGAAGGACCTGTCGTACAGGTTTCAGGTTAATGGAAATGTTGTAATGACATCTCCCTGTAGCATTCAGTATCGCATATTAGGCTATTCTCTTCAATCATTCATGCTAATTATCAAGCAGGCAAATGCTGTCATGTGATGTCATCAATATCTAGCTTTTCTAATGTTGTTTTGCGTCTTAGATGAAGAATGTTATATATACAGACGAAATATCCAATTGTCGCTGTTACTAACTTGGACAAGGACTATTCAGCGTTGGTATCTATGCTACACCCAGAAGGTTACAACCTAAAAATGACTGGATGGGTATATCACTAAAAGCTAGCGCGAACAACGCCCACAGCATCGACTTGTCACATACGATACAAAAAATATTGGCCGTAGGGACCATCAAATTGTACTTTCAACACAGATAAAATGTATCGGCATTTGCTCACTGATGATCATTTGATAGTTCAGAACACTATTGGTCTATCCGTGAACATCACAACGTGGGCATCACAACGGATAATTATCAAGCTCGCCATAAACAAAATGGTGCACGATTTGGGGAGCTCTTCAAACTGACGGACCATGCTGACAACTCAAATTGTCATCTCAGAATTAAAATATATATGATCGCCTTAGGCAGACCCTCGATCTTTCTGAACTGTTACACGTTACAAGATGACATCTCAAAGTGACAGTGTGTGCTACTTTGAAGCAATTCGGTACTCAAGCTGTTACAATGTCTAAAGTCGAAGTTCCATACTTGTCCAAACTGTTGTCCGGAATCATTTGATCTCTATGTTAACAAAGTGGAGATGATACGAGTGTTATCGGGCCTTACAATCTGACTTGCATTTTCTGCTTTACTTACTTCGAGTCCTCGTTCATAACACTCGCAAACATACCTATTTCAACTTAAAAGTTTCGCAGCGCTATTCATACGTCTTTGCGCTTTACTTCGATTTTTAGTATCTAACTACGCTTAAACCTGTGCGATTGCCCGTTTGATCACGTCATTTCTGGTGTCCACAACCCCTGACATGAGAAACAGTTCAACGTCCCAGACTATTCCTTACTCGTTGGGTTGTTTCTTGCTAGAATACAGTCAAAACATCACCCTGCTGAGTCACATATGACTTTTTGTCAAACTAAATATACATCTTAATCTCACCAATAATCACGAACAATCTCTTACTCGTTTATCTGTAAGACTTGTCTATGTGCCTTGCATGATACAATGTCACCAATATCTGAATTATCGGGTTCCAGACAGTGTCATTGTCACGGTAGCATCAAAATAGTGTACCGACCATAGAAAAATCTTTAAATGATTAAGTAAATGCTGATGAATCCAAACCAGTTTGTTGAAGATAGAAGCGGTGTTCAATGACACAAAAATATTGAGCCTGAAGTCAGTTACTATGCATTGACAAATGTTCCCATAAAAACAGAGACAGGGGAGAGAATTATATATTTTAGGTCTATACACGGTATCACATTAAATATGTTTAACTATGAGTTTCTCATGGAATACACATCCGGGCTTGTTTGTGAGCGATTCTAAAAAGCCTGATTATATCCTGATCAAAACGTTTATGACTGCTAAGATGAGTATAACCTATATTTTTGTTAAACTCATTAAGTTTGATGTCTCATAAGAATTAAACTCTTCACATCCTACTTATATAAACGTGTTATCTTTCAAAATCATTGAACGCACCAAAACATGGAACTCGGGATAACTTTGACGGACGAAGGTACGAATCATGCAGTAAGTAATTTTCAAAGTTGCTCGTTAAGTACTAACCCCCGCCTCGTCCCCGCAACAAGACTTTTTGTGCAATACATGTTGAAAGACAAAGGTAAGGTGTCATAACGTTGGCAAAAACGATTAGGACGAGATCAGAACATCTACAATGTACAAATTTCGAAGTTGTCCAATAAATAGTAACCGAGATATGGACCGGATAACAAAGTGTTGACGGACAGGATGAAGGGTCATAAGTATGTGGAAAATTTTCGAAATATGTGACAAATCAGACAGTCCACATGTGCAAGGTACTAACCAACTTGCATGTAATTCTGGAAGGTGTCAAATAGTAACCGAGATATGGACCGGACAAGAAATTGTTGAATGACGGGAATGAAGGCCATCCCTCTGGCGAAACTCATCGAAATTTGTAAGAAACCTGACAATGCACATCTGCAAGATACTAAGCACTGCCATTTAACTTTCGAAGTTGTCTATCAAAATTAACTAAGATATGAGCCGGACCACAAATTGTTGATCGACTGGATAAAAGGCCATAAAACGTTGGAAAATGAACGAAACGCTAAAAAGAAAATACCTGACAGTGCACATCTGCAAGTTACTATTAAAGCATCTACCATGAAAAGTCTTGAAGTAACCGGATATGGAGGGACAAGAATTTGTTGACTGACCGCACTAACGGCTCTAATTCATTGGAAATTCATCGAAACGCGAGGGGTGAAAACGTCCTCGCCCTTCATAGACCAGTAACACCGCTGACTCCTCACGATTATCATACTCCCTGGTCATTTCCTTAATATTCAACGCTCCTTATGTTTCATTCTATATATGTATATTTCTGTTCGAGAATCATCCGTTTACATTAATGTCATCCTTTAATATTGCTGAATCACGCAATAGATTGACACCGATTAGGACTTGAATCATTCCTTCAGAGCGCCGATGGCGCCGGGAGCATATGATAAAAAATATATTGGCCCGAATGGTTAGTGTAATTAGTCTTTCAACACAGATTCAACGAAACACGTCCATAGGCTAATAACCAGTTTTTGCTCACTGATGATAAAACCTCCGCCCACAACTTCATGTTTCTATCAGTGAACCAGTGAAGGTATGAATAATATAACGCAAATTATCGGTTGTAAATACCACAACCGACAATATTCGTTAAATTCTTATAGTTTAGTCCCACACCTTGCAAACAACATGCTCAAAGAAAGGCGAGCTTACACTCGTCCAATATATTGTTTAGATCTACTGGATAGCTTTTCCATAAGTACTTTTGGGGCGTATAATAATGCATTAGTCTCTTGCAACGTAGAGTTTAATATCGATTATCTAAACTGTAACGATTTTCATACAGCGTCCTTCTTACGATGAAATCATAGAACTAAATCGTCCACAGTTGCTGATCGAGAATTAGTCTTTTGAATAAGAACTTGTTTTCTGTTTCGGACATTTCTTATATCTAATAGTAACATAATTCATCATTTCCCAACAGATGACTTGCTAGGGCTATTGCATCATCGCTCTTAAATATTTGTATCTTATAATACCGCTTAAGCGAGACGTGCTAGTGGCCGTGTGGTCTTGTCATCCAAGATCCTCATGAACATGTACAATAATTATTTTAGATGTTCATGTGGATCTTGAATGACATGAAAGCGAGACTGGGATACAAATCATAACAGGAATCAGTTTGTGGTATCTTGCGGTGTTTTTAGAAATATGCAATCAGTACATTTTCCTGTGGGGTCATATGACTTCTTGTCAGTATGCCGGTATCTTTTTTTATCATTCTTGTTATGTTGCGTGTAATTACAAGACCATACTTATATAGACTGGTGGACATACTTTTGACATATAGCAGTATTAATGCGATTGCGGACTAGAAAAAAAAGAACTTATTTATCACTGTAGGATATATTTCAACTTCTCGACATGGCATTAATCTAGAATTAAATTGTTCGTGCAAGTATACTAGAAAGTAACTGCTTTTTCAACATCCTGGGCGGATATTTGCGCTAGTGTTCTTCCATATGTAGCCAGTTTGTGGAACCTTAATACTTCCAAAGTATGACAATTATTGTTTTGTAGGGAAGATGTGTAGGTTGAAAAATGTAGCTCGGGATAAATGTCGTTTCACCAGATTGTGAACCTTCACTGTCAGGTAACAGATGTTCAGGAACTGATTCTACTTTATCTTTCACGGTTGCTGACATTTATGTATTAGCGCACGCAAAAGTGTGCTTACAAAGTGGTGATATGTTACGTTATTACTTATAGTTAAAATGTAAGAGCTTGTACATTGGTACGTTGTACATCGAAATGGTGATGAAAAGGGATGTCAATTTTATGGAGGGGTATTGAGAAGAATATTGATCTACCTTTTGCTAGATTTATATCAACTTCAGTCACGTACTGTGCTGAATTAGATCGGCAAGTAAACAATATATCGGCTAATTTCTCGATGTTGCTGGACATCATCTTTTTCAGAATCCGATTGGATGGCATGATTGATTATACAGGCTCAAAATCTTCAAAACGCGAGTGATAACGCCCACACTTTCCCCATCAGCCCCACTGTGCCAGCCTCGTTATCGTGCTGTGTATTCCGATCAAGGCTATGACTGGTCGATTTGATAACACATGTACACAATTTCCTCCTGTAAGAAAAAAGGCTCATTTACATAGAACATCTGACAAGAATTATCTACTACGGGTAAGACAGAAAGACATTCCAAGTGAACAGTTGATCAATCCAATGGGCAGTTCATCAAACATATTACAAATCATGAAGTTTAATTGATAAAAACAAGCACGTGGATGGACTACTTAGAGATTTTAATGGTGGATCGCGCCTCGAGTATTGAGTATTGCAATACAAGCTTCAGATATTACATTCAGTAGTCAGACGCCGTCCACAAAGAATTCTCATGAAGTCAACAATCGAATATCTTCTTCATATGCGGTACTGTCAGTCGCAAATTCCACGCAGGCATAAAATAAAAATAAAAGTATATATAATATATATGGGGTTGAGAATCAGGGTGGTGAATATTCTTGGAGGTTCATTTATAAAGCATTCAAAAGTTTGCCTTCTTTGTTGAAAGTGAAAATTGGGAATACGGATGATTTTATTTATGGGAGGGAACGTATCACATGCCTAATCTTCGATATCCGGAACACATTGTGCTCTCTAAGCGTTGAATCTAAAATACCTACTTGTTGAACATTTCTATCCTAGTATCGAACCGCCAGTAATACGCATCAATGTTAAGTAATGCCTGGTCGCCGGATTCCGTGGAAAAAATATAATAGAAATTAGAACCGATTTTCTTTGTATTTGAATGTTGTTGTGTTTTTTTCTAATGGAATACTATGTTTATAGATGATTGTCAGGCTCCGAAAATGAGCAAAAATATCCCCGTTGGTTTGTAGTTAGGTTTATAGCTATTGACGATTTACCCTTACCGTCCCCGGAAAATTCCTTGTCAAATAAATCTGTCGAAATCGGAAAAACTCTGCTTGCTAACTATTCCGGTAGTGTCGCTTTCAAGAAGCCCCAACAATGCGACGTTATGACGTGAATGTCACGCGAACTAAGACAATGGCATTGTCACCCACATCTGTGGGTAACCAACTTCCTTAACATGCACATACAATCAATAATTGCCATGACCTAGTGTCACATGTACGCAATGTATACACAAGCTGAGATTTGTCGAACAATGGTTCACGCCATTACAAATTCAGTAATATAATATATGTTTAATATGGTGATTCTAACAGAATTAAAGAGCATGAAAGTGCCAGATCGGACGAGCCATTGTTCATTAATAATTCCTCCGGTAATATTAACAAAAATATTGTTATATGCCACAAGTAGGAATAGTAGCTTTTATCGTGCAAGAGAAAAAGATTCCAGAGTAGTCAATGCTTCCTGCAAGATAGTCATATCTCAAGAACCTCTTTGCTGACAACTATTGTTCAGGAAAACGAAGTGGTTTCCTAGATCTCAATCGAAAAGTTAGAAGGCTAATACATCCCAAAATTAATGATGATGAAGAAGACTTTCAGAAATACTACATTCTCGTACATTGCCTGTGTCACATAGATACAAAATTATAAACTGCAAAGGTATAATTCCACTAGAAAAACGAATTGCTAATAGTTTAACATTAAATTCATTTCTTTCAGATTTCCATTTAGGAACCACAAAAACTATAAAGTACCTAATAGAGGTTTGAAGAAAAACAACTTCAACCAAGTTGAATTGAAATGATGGGAGATTTTGAAGTCAACTGAGCTATACAATACGGAACAAAGAGAAAAAAGAGCGTTTTAATAGGTCGTCTTACGTGGCGTACAATGAATTACGAATGCTATTATATTAATATCTTTAAACTGTATTTAATCTGGATAACAGGCGCATTGGATAGAACAAGTTAGAATTACTTGATGAAAATATACTTCAATGGTATATGGTTTTCGCAAAGGGATAGCTCATTCCTATGGTTCTTCTTATTGGTTGACAGACATACAGTGTACACGTAACAAGAGTCAAAACTGGATTAATTGTTTACTCACACAATACTTAACTTTCCCAAAATTCAGCATTGTCTTGTTTGGGAATTCAGTGAGTCCCGACTTTTTGGTCTTCTAAGATCAACAGGGAGATTCTTCCCTATAGACGTGGTTTATCCAACGCTGTGCATAACCTAGAACTGAACAAATCACGTCTCAAACTTAATAGGTTTCTTGTTTGCCATGACTTGATGGCATACGTAGCATTTGGTCACATTTCACCGCCCTCAATTGGCGGAATTACACCGAATCAAGATTTTAAACTTTTTTTTATGTTCAGGCTGCTTGACCTTGACTTTTTGTACTAGTTACGTTCATCTCCGCCCAATGTATCCACTAACCAATGATTTCTTGATTTTTGGACCACATTGACTTTGGCCTTTGACTTTCACCCAGAAGGTTGCAACCTAAAAATGACTGGATAGTTATATCACCAAAAACTAGCGCGAACAACGCCCACAGCATCGAATTGTCACATAAGATACAAAAAATATTGGCCGTAGGGACCATCAAATTGCACTTTCAACACAGATAAAATGTATCGGCATTTGCTAAATCTTGATCATTTGATAGTTCAGAACACTATTGGTCTATCCGTGAACATCACAACGCGGGCATCACAACGGATAATTATAAAGCTCGCCATAAACAAAATGGTGCACGAATTGGGGAGCTCTTCAAACTGACGGACCATGCTGACAACTCAAATTGTCATCTCAGAATTAAAATATATACGATCGCCTTCGACCCTCGATCTTTCTCAATCGTTACCCGTTATAAGATGGCATTTCAAAGCGACAGTGTGTGTTTACTTTGAAGCAATTCGGTACTCACGCCGTTACAATGTCCAAAGTCGAAGTTCCATACTTGTCCAAACTGTTACCCGGAATCGTTTGATCTCTATGTTAACAATGTGGAGATGATACGAGTGTTATCGGGCCTTACAATGATTTGCATTTTCTGTTTTACTTACTTCGAGTTCTCGTTCACAACACTCACAAATATACCTAATCCAACTTAAAACTTTCGCAAGGCTATTCTTACATCTTTGCGCTTTACTTCGATTTTTAGTATCTAATTCCGCTTAAAACTGTGCGATTGCCAATTTGATCACGCCATTCCTGATGTCCACGAAACGTGGCTGACATGAGAAACAGTGCAACGTCCGAGACTATTCTTTACTCGTTGGGTTGTTTCTTGCTAGAATATAGTCGAAACATCACCCTGCTGAGTCACATATGACTTCTTGTCAAACTAAATATACATCTTAATCCCACCACTACTACAATGATCCCGAGCGACCACTTACTCATTTATCTGTTAGACTTGTTTATGTCCCTTGCAAGATACAATTACAAGCGTCTGGTCCGTCATTCATAACTCAGCCGTCGTCCATTAAAGAATATCCGCGTCCATAATCCAAAGACCTATTCCATATTCCATATAACAGTATTAGCACCAAATTCAAAAAGACAATCATAGTATACATAAACCTAGGCTTGTTTCCTGCAAGAGAGAAGCGGTCAACAGTTTTCAATGATGCCGGCAAGACATCATGATGTTCCAAAAAATGTCAAATCCGTATCGCTGATCAGTATCCTTAATCCATAATATTGTCACCAATATCTGAATTATCGGATTCCAGGTAGTGTACCGACCATAGCAAAAGCTTTATATGCTTGAAGTAAAGACTGATGAACCCAAACCAGTTTGCTGAAGATAGAACCGGTGTTCAAAGACACAAAAACACTGAGCCTGAAGTCAGTTACTATGCATTGACAAATGGTTCCATAAATCGAGAGAGAGAGAGAGAGAGAAGAGAATTGGATTTAACGTCGCGTTCAGTAATATTTCAGCTAAAACTCAAATAACTCTAAGTAGGACAACAAGGTAACACTCTTGCAGCCTTGCAATCGATCGAGTTAGTCGTGAATGGCTGATTCTATAACACTTGTGTCTATAACATCGAACTAACCGTGCATTTGTTACACGTTTTAGCACGGTTATGTGAAATAAATACCCGTCAAGTGCAGGTGTTCATTGGGAGATTCCATTTCACAAGTCGGATGAGGAAAGGGACGTGTGCTTTCATACAAGTAACAATCGAATAAAACAAACAAATAAATTACGAGATGAAATTTCTTTCTCGAGTTTAACTTGTTTCCATCGTGAATTTGATTAACAAAGCGACACAAATACACTAATATCCACGTAATTTCCACACAGCTGACACAGCTGACAGTATCACTCACCATTTTAGAGACCACATAAACTCGTCCACTAACATTTGCACGATGCCAACCGAGACGGGCGCATCAGTGGACGAGTTTTTTTCAAGAAAGGGGAGAAAGGTTGTCAAAGTTTAAAATATGTTTTCAACTTTTCATTATAATCTTTGTTGATAATCAATTTGGTGAGTGCAATAGAATAGAAATAATGTTTTCATAGGCGTGTTCAATGGTTATTTTACGCACGGTTAGTGTGGGAAAGTTTATAAATGTTATGATGCGGGGTTCGCTCTCGCCCTAAAATATAAACTTTCCCACACTAACCGTGCGTAAAATAACCATTGAGCACGCCTATGAAAACATTATTTCTTAACTCTATAAACCCTGATTATATCCTGATCGAAACGATTATGACTGCTATGACTGACTGCGAGTATAACCTGTATTTTTGTTAAACTCATAAAGTTTGTTGTCCCATAAGAATTAGACTCATCACTCATCAACTTATATAAACGTGTTATCTTTCAAAATCCTTGAAAAACGATTCGGACGAGGTACATCTACAATGTACAAATTTCGAAGTTGTCCAACAAATAGCAACTGAGATATAGACCGGACAACAAAGTGTTGACGGACAGGATGAATGATCATAACTATGTGAAAAATCTTCGAAATAGCTAAGAAATCAGACAGTCCACATGTGCAAGGTACTAACCAACTTACATGTAATTCTGGTGTCAAATAGTAACCGAGATATGGACCGGACAAGAAAGTGTTGAATGGCGGGAATGAAGACCATCCCTCTGGGGAAACTCATTGGAATGTGTAAGAAAACTGACAATGCACATCTGCGAGATACTAAGCACTGCCATTTAACTTTCGAAATTAACTAAGATATGGACCGGTCCAGAAATTGTTGATCGATTGGATAAAGGGCCATAATACTTTGGAAAATGAACGAAACGCTAAAAGAAATACCTGACAGTGCACATGTGCAAGTTACTAAGCATCTCTCGTGAAAAGTCTTGAAGTTGTCCATCAAATAGTAACCGGATATGGACGGGACAAGAATTTGTTGACTGGCGGGATTAAGGGCTCTAATTCATTGGAAATCCACTGAAACGCGGTGTGAATGTTCCACCAGACGTATAAACCGATTACAAAACTCTGCAGTACGATGCGCTGAGGGGTGAAAACCTCCTCGCCCTTCATTACAACACATATAAGGGAAGTGGGAAGAGGTGCCGACATACTGACTGCGTCACATGACTTCACATACTAGTCTTCTGTTTAACCTATTCTAAAGCGCATACCAAGAATCTAACGATTCATGATATGTGTTGTATCTCAGGTACGCTTTTATTGTACCTGTTCATGTGGCAACTTGGATGATACGACCACACGGCCCCTAGCACCGGCATAAGCGGTATTAGATACAAATCTAGAGAGCTATGATGGAAATGCTCTGACAACTCGTATACTGGTAATTGGTGAGCTGTTTCGCTGTGACAACTCGTACACTGGAGATACTGGCTCAGTAACATCGCTGTCTCCTTACGATTATCGTGCCGTGTTTGACAACCAAGGTTATGACTGGTGCTTTTAAGACTATATATCCTATACTTCAAGAAGGAATAATGGTTCCACGATAATTTTCCATTTACTGCTATTCTTACACCAATAAACGAAAATGTAATAAATGCAGATATCATCCTCATATCAGGGGTACAATACACACACCTGACCGCAATGGAAGGTGGTCTCCGGAGCTAGATGAAACTGTCTACTTGCGTAACTGATGTTTCGAATGGTCAATTCTCGAACTGAAAAGGGGACCTTCCAAACAGTACAGCGATGTAGGTGGAGAGGCTGGTGAGTGAAAACAGCAGGTACATTGTTTTATTTGCTAACTAACGGGGCTGTCATAACAACATGCACCTTTAGCATATCTAAAACATTTAATTAGAATACGGCGCTTTGATTTGCATTCAGCGACATTGCTATACAGTCGACATGTGATCGCCTGGCAGGCTGTCACCCATACACCGTCAGTAATACATCCATTGTGTCACACACTACGGCAGTCCATACGCATGGACTATATTCATGCGAAACACAAACAAAAATCAGTAACATATACTCGATAGCAGTGAAACCAGTGTAGGTTATTAATGAACAGATTTTCGGGTATATTTTGTTAATGAATTAATGAGGTTATTACATTGATAGAAAAGGTTTGTATTGGCGGAGTAATCTCTACGCTGAGAGCGTGTTAACGATATTTCAATTGCGGGCAGGGAATGTAGGCCAGACGATAGTCGTTCAACTGACATACGCTGGTCGGGGTTTGTGCAGATATGTCACCTGCCAACAACACAAAAATGTATAGCAACCTCGAGGAATTAGATCGAAATTTCGAAGGAATAGATCAACCAATTTAGTTACCGATGTAGTCTGCAACAGATTAAACAATTCGGTCACCTGATTAATTCAAACAAACAGTATACTAGGAGAGCTATGGCCAATGACCATGAAATTGGCCTTTCATTCTTACCCAAGTTAATAACCGGTCGACTTCATAAACGTCAGAAACGACCATAACATGTGATACATCCTCTGGGGTTGATTAGACAATTTGAAATGCGAAGTTCTGTCATCAGATATTCATAAAATATTGCTAATATGCTGGTTTTAGAAGAACGTACGATAAAGGGGTCAGATTAGCCATTTGGCAGACAACCATCGTCCATAAATGATTTCCACCTCAATAATGAAAATCCACTGTTCGTATCACGCTTTGTTCCAGTCTAACAAGAGAGAAAGGATCAGCATTTTCCAATAATTCCAGAATTACAATAGGATGGTCCTGTAATGAAATTCTCATCACTGACAAGTACATTTCAAACAAAACAGATTTCCAAGACGTTTCTTGCGCATATTTTAGGTGGACACTGTGAAGACCGAAATTGGGAAAGGATATATGAGGTACATAGTGTAATTGGCTATTGAAATATAATTTCGCTGCAAAACAGCTTACAGTTGAACGCCAGGTTTGGATTTTCCAAATGTCACTTTGCGAATTTTCACCAAACAAAACACCGAAATTGGATCTCTTTAATAAAAAGTGCAAAGTTTAATTGTAAAACTTACGTTACAAGCGTCTGGTCCGTCATTCATAATTCAGCCGTCGTCCATTAGTGAATATCCGGGTCCATAATCCAAAGACCTATTCCATATTCCATATAACAGTATTAGCACCAAATTCGAAAAGACAATCATAGTATACATTAACATAGGCTTGTTTCCTGCAAGAGAGAAGCGGTCAACAGTTTTCATTGATGCCGGCAAGACATCATGATGTTCCAAAAATATCAAATCCGTATCGCTGATCAGTATTCTTAATCCATATTATTCGTTGTAAATTCGTCATCTAAAGAATGATGTATCTCAGTCACGCTTTGATTGTGACTGTTCATATGAGTACCATGAGGATCTTGAAGTACATGGGCCCATACGGCCGATTAGTTAACTGTTACGTGTCATGTGCCAAAAAAGCAGTTGTTGGAATGATAACTATTGAATGGGGATCATGCACTATGACTTTAAAAACACCAGATGTACACTGGAAACTCAGTAATATTTCGCATCAACGCCAGAACGTGAGTGTGTGTGCAAGAAAAAACAGGGTGGTAGTGCAAGACTACGTTAGTATGTGACAGGACTAGTGCTCAGTCAGCCTGATCAAGTGACAAAATAAGCGAGCTCGGTGAAATTTTCAATGTAGATAAACACAAGTACCTTTACCAGTGGTTTTTGGTGTAGTCACAAATCGAGTACAGCAAGTGAATGGAAGGGACAAACTGAAGGAACTGCAGAAGACTGAATTACCAATGCCACCCTAGACTGAAAAATTCTATTTCATGAAAGACAATATGTCTGACATTTTAGAATAAATCTTCTGTCGATCGTGGGCACAATACACCAATGAAACATCTCGAGCCCATACGAATACCATTCTATTGTGCCGAAATTCAGCCTATAAATATTCGTTGACCGAGTTCTCAACAGGGCTGTTTTGACTTTGATGACGTAAAATGCACATGCCCAATCGGAGAATTTATGAATGATATATACTGTCGAATAACCTATACACTATTATATAAAATTATGCAATTTGGAAGATAGAAGGATTATATAGCACTGTTGAATATTATGGCCATAATTAGGACGAAGAAACTAAACCTTTCAGTGGCATATGGTTTCTACATTCACAAAGTATCTGATCTAAAACGGTATCATGTACACCGGCATTCCTTTATTTTATTTTTTTTATTTTTATTGGGCAAGTTTTATAGCGGTGATACATTCTGTCTAAGCTATACATACAGTACGGTACAAAACGAGGTATCAAATTGTAATCATAATTAGCGTCGGATGTAACAATAGATTCAAATTGTGTTCAATCCGGGTAAAGGGCAAATTAGATAGCACAATAGATATTCAGATATATATGTTAGCACAATAGATATTCACATATATATGTTTTCCGCATTCACAAAGTGGAAGATAATTTGTTTTACTTGTTGATATCAGCAGAGCTACAGCTAACACAGGAAATGAGAAAGAGATCAACTATCTCATTTAATCCTACCAGGCCTGGACGATTTGGGTCTGTCTCAGCCTGGGGGACTAGTTCGGCCCCTTAATATTTTCGTTACCCTTTGGGGTAGAGGGCTGAAGCTACATATCTGGAATAATCTCTACATGTTGTAAAACAATCCAAGATGGTCGTCATGATGACATCAAAGGGTTTTTCGGAGTCAATTTAAGCCCATTTTTTACCGATTTTCCGAATTTATTATTTTTTATATTTTCTCTCAAAAAATAGTTAAAGATGTAATCAGCCTCAAATCTGGGATGAAATCGATGTCTCTCAAACTCAGCGAAAGTGACATATGTTACAACAGGTGCAAAATGAAACACATTTGACCACAACAAACTAAACTTGTTTCTACCATTCACGTGAAAAGAGGAGGAGTTGATCTTGAAAAATAAACAGCATGGCATGCCGTTTAATTTTCCACGGCCGTGTCAACAAGCGTATACACGTATGGTGCATTCTACTAACGTATGCTATGCGACGTCATCGAATCGTAGGCACGAGCCGTGACGTTATCCCATGGCTGCAGCTGTGCATCATTCAAATTCGTGAGCGTTGCTACGTCACTCATACGTCACGCAGTGACGTCATTTTCCTCTCCGCGTACAACATACACTCAATGGCTAGACAGAAAAGCCGTCGAAGCGGGCAGAATTACAAATTTCTCTGACAAGATATTCTTGCATTCGTTGTATATGACGATCCCACTATCATCAAATATAATACATATGATGCTTTGGTAATCTTCCCTGCTGAAAAAACGCACAGGGGAGAGTTTACAAAATCCATCCATTTTGAGGCTGATTACATCTTTAATATAAAAGAGACAGGCAAGAAAAAATGTGAAAAAAGAGTTCAGGCAAGAAAATGTAAAAAAAAATGGAAAGAATATACCAAAAAACACGACTTTCTGGGAACACCTCGTCGCCGCATTTTGAATTTTTCTGATGATCCGTTGCATCTAGGATTATGCAAATAGTTTTATAATGATGCCAATGTGATTCGCGGAAAAGTCCAAAAGTTTCTGTTCTTTTGCACCGTTCGTTCCGGACCTCAGGAGAAAACCACTATGCCTATATTTCCCCAAAGAAAGATCGGTTAGTTGCATAGACACTCTGAAGTAAAGAAATGTACTGGAAAGGAGAAATGTAATCGCGTTCTGGCGAACGTGTATTCCCCGTGGCAGGCTCAGCTTTTCAGTCGTCTTTCTTTATATCGATAAACTTCTGCTAGATTCTTTAGAGATCAGTATCCGGTAGTGGCATAGAGCAAGTAGAGAGGGATAAAGTTAACGTTGCGTTCAGCAATATTCCATCTATATAGCAACGTCCCATAGAGCAATCAGAGGTGTTTGCGTATCATTTTCTGATCTGGGATACCTGATCCTGCGATTGCAATAACCTCGTCGCTGATAACTTTCGGTTGATAGGTAACATGGTACAAATAAGTGGACCCAACAGATTGATGATGTATCTTTGTTGATACAGCCCTGTTCTGCCCTATTGTCATTTGATCTGCTCGATCCAAAACAAGTGGTAATAACCGACCCAAAGGGATGAAAAGAAATTAAATACAACGGGAATCATCTGAAATCGGCTTTTCAATAAAAATAGATTTTGTGACATGATAATATCCTTGTCTTCCTTCTCATGAATCGACGTAAAAATCGGGCATTATCTAACGAGACTATGTCGACCAGTTTTTATGTTAATCACTAAAGTGCAACGACAAATCTCTGAGGTACTCTGTTTCTCGTATATCGCTATAGGGCCTGTACACATTCATGGCCTTTTTCTGAGTATCGCAGGAAATTAATTCACCAACGAGAAATGTTCCTTGATCTTGTTACTTCCTCGATATTTGGTGTTTCTTGTATTTTATGGTATATCTAATAAATGAAGGTATGTTCCAAAATCAATATTTGGTTGACCACCAACACAATCGACAGACACCGTCTGAGTGCCAACGACGCATTATGCAATGGCATGCCACATACCATACACGAACTATTGGTACGAAGGATTAAATAAATACTTTTTCACACAGAGACAATCTAGCATGTCCACGGCTGAAACACAGGTTAATGGCGAAGTAATCGTTCACAACACATGTATTCTGTCGGACAGCCAGAACTGTCGTGGAAACTACAGCAGACAATAGTCAACTGATTAATTATCCAGTTTGCCTATGGAATTTCTATGAAGGTCCAGCACTCATCACTCTGCCACCGATTATGTATCCCAGTACCATAGCCTTTATAACCCACATACATGTATGTGAGTTAATGTACAAACTGTTTCATGTGTGGTAAGGGTCCTGCGTTTTGGCGACGAGAAAAAAGACAAATTGACCACCGTTCTCTAGATATTTCATATTTTAAAAATGGTTTATATCTAGAATCAATTAAAATCACACCAGTTGAGAACTGTGACAGATGCAGCTCACAGAATGAGTTTCAGAAGGAGGACGCGAAATGAATAGAATGATTAGTTCAAAAACTTGTTTGAAGATCATGATCAGAGTGCTGAATGAAAAATTCGACCAACCAGAATCATGGAATCATGTATATGACAGCCAAGTTTGATCTTGTAACCAAAAACTGTAAAAAAATTGTCAGCCATATTTGAAGCCATGTGAGATTTTAACATATGGGGGAAAATTTATTGATCATTCAATGTCAATAGCCATAGCAGTACATATGATTACCATACTACATGTACTATACGGAGTATGCTATACAATAACCTTCGTGGAGTTGGTCTGCAATTCGCGGTTAGCAGTTCGCTATTCGAAGGGGAGCAGTCATTATTTTATCGATATTTTAAAACGATATGGAGAAAATAATTCAAACGTATGGTAAGTATAATACATGTTTTATTATCATCCTATTCTCAACTTAGTTCTAGTCCTTCTTAATATAATTTCATTAATTTATCCGAATCATCACTGTCCGAATTGTATCCAGTTGCAATTCCCTCGAATCATTTCATTTTCTGTTTTAGACTGCTTAATAGCTTCCACATAGTGAATGGTGTATATAGAAGCTGGCTAGCTGTCTTCAAAATTTCGCTATGGATAAATTAATCTTTTACCCTATTACAAGTGATCACGCGATTCAAATACTTTTGCTGTAGTCCGTTTTGCATTATTGGAATAGCATTTTGCCTTGCCATTTCACCCGATTCATCTTCATCATTATCCTGGCTGAAAACAAGTTTGCCTTCCCTCGCTGACTTCATCCCTCTATATGTTTATTAAACATCTCTTTCAATCCATTATATTTATTGCTCTTCTGTGTATTGGTGGGATGAACTATCACTCTAAGTTGAATGTTTTCGTCATAATCACACTCATCACCTGAAGGGTAGTTTGTTTTTCGCCGTTTCATTCCATCCCTATGTTGATGGGGCCCTTCCGTTTTAACCAAGGTGGAGTAGGCCTCGTATACGGTGGACATTTGCTTTGATATACAAATATATTCCGCTACCCAGACAAGACATTGTTTTCAACTAGGTTTATAATGAAGGTGAATCAGGTGAACTGGCACGACTATACTACAACAATATAAAACAGATTCGAACAGTACTTCAAACAGTACGAGTCGAACAGTGATGTCGGAAAGCTGAATGAAAAATATATGCTAAGACTAAATAAAAGTAAATATTATTCAGATGGATTTTCCTTGTACATATTATGTATTGAAAAAGTATGCAATGTCATGTATCTACAATGATGTGTTGAAATGTTGTAGTGTAAGTACCCGTAGTCCAGGTCACTGATGCGTTTGACTTATTTTCTCCATTTAGCATATTCCATATTGCAAATCTGCACTTCTATGATTATTTGTACAGAATGATCATTGCTTCAGTGATTAAGTTACACCTGTATGCTGAACGGTCACATGAGCAAAGAGGGTGGGCTATTCTTTACAGATTATGAATGATCATGGCGGACGATTCTTCACATTCTACAGGTACGGCTCTCGTATACACGATTTTGATTGCACTCAATGCGCGCTGCCTATAATCCCTGACCTGCACTTACAGCTCCTCCTCCTCCTCCCCCTAATATGAGTAAATGAGCGACTGAAAACCACCCGTATGCAGAGACAGATCTGACCATTGGCACGGTGTATTTGTTATGAAGAATTATCTTTTATCATCTTTCAGCTTCAGTACCCGTATGGGAAATCTTGTTTGATTTCAGACGAATATCGCATTTTACAGAGCAATTACAATCGTTCAGAGAATCATTATGGTGGAAGCAGTAGGTTAGTCTAGATAATAACGTATCATTGTTGATATTTTATATGGCTATATCGGTACATAGTTGTCCTGTGCATATATAATTGAACAAACGATTCACGATTCATTAACTGCTTCGATCGTATAGCAAATATAGAATACATACAGCTAAAATCGCCCACATCGTTTGACCGATTTATCATGTTTTCATTTTCATGAAAAACAGAAAATCAAAGAATTATAATTCATATGGGAATTGGGTAGAATGCCCGTCATTCTGATCACATGCTCTTTCCGTTTATTGGTCGGCTTAAAGAGCTGCAAGATCCCTCGAGAAGATTTCTCGTCCAGTTTCCAGGTTAATACTAAGAGTCTATTGACAATTCCCTGAGGTATTCAGTTTCTCATATGTCACTATTCTATTACTCAGACGTGGTCCCATTATTGCTCTTTAGAAAATAAATTTTCCACCAGGGAATATTCTCTTGTTCTTCCTCGATATTCACTGTTCCTAATGTTTTATTGTATCTCGTATGAAGAAGGATATATATGGTCACAAATCAACATTTTAGTATTGCCACCCACCCAACGAACTGAGACCAATCAGGATATGAATGGCTGGGCTTAGAGCGCCAACGACGCCTATAACATCAACTTGTCACATTTGATACAAAAACCATTGGTTTGGAGGATTTACTCAATTGCTCTTTCAACACAGATTCAATGAAACACGTCCACGCCTGAATCACTGGTATTTGCTGACTGGTGATAAATTGATCCTCCACAAATCTATTACACTGTCGTTGACCCGACAGCATCACGGACAAGTCAACCATTTAATTCCACATCTTCCTTTCTGAAGCAACGGCTTACACAAGTGCGACAAATAAAGCAATCTTGTGCCAATTTCGCCGTTGTTGGACATCTTTTTAATTTAGTTATCAGTTCCGGAATACATGTTTCGTAGTGTTGGAGCATATTACGTGTTGACACACCTACACGTGTGCCTCTCTCAAGATGCCGTTTAACCATCAGTATCTGAACCAACAGCTTTTGAATACCTCAACAATGCATTCCTTACTTTCCAAAGCATGACTATTAGGCAGATCTGTAAACTTAGGATCACTTCCTGGATATTGCGCTAAGTGATCCTCTTGAACTCACGCTCCATCTCATGAGTCAGTATCAGCCTATGAAATCAATACAGACCGCTCATCGAGCGCGATAAGATCTGCATGTAACACTCCGATAATATTATCATCGAATTAACGAACTGACTGACGGTACTGGTCCAACACAGGGCTAAATACGCACTGTCACAGTCTTGAAACTTGTACCTGTATCATACCTAGTCTTAGGACTCGTGAATTTCTCGTGTTCTCTGTATAACGACCAAGATGAAAATCAGCAAACTTGTTCAATCAGCTGCTGTTATCGTTGATCAAATAATCCCTATTTCACTCTGAGGGATAAGAACTTTTAGAGCAAGATTTCCGGATATTGGCGGATTCACTGTCTAAGGTCTGGAGTTGAGGCAATATAATCTGCATATTTCACCAAGCCAAAACGGTACTAATCATGTAGCCGTTTCAGCTGTTAGTCAAGAACAATTCTCCCTTCATCGTTACTGATCAGAATTTCAAGAACACGATTTCCGTACAGTGACGGATTATCTACCTGGAATTGAGACCACAGAATCTGCGTAGCCAGCATCTGTGTCTTCAGTTCGATAACACATCTTCAAATATGATTGAGTGAGTGAGGAATAGAATTTAACGTCGCTTTCAACAATATTCCAGCTGTATCGCGACGACAAATATGACTGACAGACCAAGGGGAGCTAACCCAGTCAAATTTAACCTAGACTTCTTTTTAAGGGAGCAGATGACGTTCATTTCCCTGCTCTTATGGGGCTACAACATGGTGAAAAACAAGCTGAATTTCCAAACAAAAGTACCCAGACATCTAAAAATGGGATAAAAATCGACAACAGATACCACTGAACCATTTATGCGTTTTACTGGTGGTTCCATAGCGTGATAGGAATGACTAAAAAGTTGGCATTTCAAATTCAACGGTTGGAGGGTGAAAAATGCTCCCGGGGTTGAAAAATATGACTGGAATCCCCTAAAATCTACTCCTAGTCACTTTCAACAAAAAGGAGACTTGTAAACGGCTAATAAACGAACCCCCAATAATATTCTCTACCCCAGCCCCCCCGTGGCTTTATGGTACGTGAAAAATAAAGACGTCCACGTAGTCCTTAAATATTATACTTCCCTACTGGACATAGAGAAAACAAATTAGCAAAGATAACACATATTCAAGAGAACTTCCAGTAAAGCCTATTCTATAACAATGGGAATCTGGTGGATATACAGTAAAGTTTGAAATGAATTTTGAAGAAATCACATTTAAATCTTCATGATAAATATACAATGGGAAGCAGATACATTGGAGATACTTGACTGACTTAACAACGGTTTTGAAGTGATCGTAAACCCTCGAGTAAAGTTTCAACCAAATGAAAGACCGTTGCGAACAGTGTCGGAAAATATTTATTGTATTGTTTTACGATTTTATTACACCGAGTAAACTGCAAATAAAGCATGGTATTCTATGGTGGTCTGTTGCAATTCTATCTAGGTTCAGTGACGTCACACTGCCTTAATACATATCTTTCAAACTGTGTATGCACTTTCCAATGCTTGATTCAAGCTCAAGGTGGGTATACTTTGAGTTTCAACACAGATTTACTGTTCCAATGTGCATGTTTCACCAAAATCGGGGAAATTGAATGCAAGATTCAAATCGACTTGATACCATCTCCGAGATTTTGGTGAAATATGCACATCGGAACCGTGAGTCTGTGTTGAAACTCAAAGTATACATACCTTAAGCTTGAATAAAGCATTGGAATGTGCATACAAAGTTTGAAATATATGTATTAAGGCAGTGTGACGTCACTGGACCTAGATATGATTGCAACAGACCACCATAGAATACCATGCTTTATTTGCGGTTTACTCTGTCGTAATCGTTGTGTCCCTCAGTGAGTTTTCTGTTTCCCTTGGTCGAGGCATCGGTAAGTTTAAATCCGATCCGGTTGTGCTTCGTTTTCCGCGTGATGACGAGTCTGCTCATTTCGATCACCTTTGCTGTGGCATTCATAGCTCTAGGGCCCTAATGTTATGGTAGTTAAACATTGGGTAATGCACATCTTCGGTGTTAATGACATCTCTTCTACCTAGAGCTTCATATCTTGTCAACTGTTCCAGATATTCTTCCATCTTTTTCACTAGTTATTCGAGGCTGGGTACAGTAGGATTCTTAACCACCTCTCTTACAAATTTCCTTTTTTTCACTGCGCTGTGCCTCCATCTTCGTGTACCTCTCATATTCCAATTACAGGGTGACAGCCATTTGAAGGATCTCCTGTTTGCCTCGATAAACTTGCATTTCCGCATCTTTAGTTTCATCGATGAAATGTATCTATCACTGACGATATTGTTGATCGGATAACATATCAGGATGGGCCAGTATAGATAGCTTGCGTATTGCTTGTCCCACTTTCCTCAGGTTTTCCTTGTTTCTACGTCGTCGACTTCTGATTTCAGCAAGATACAGTGCGACTTGACCTGTGCGATCAAAACAAGAATTCAAAACACCCACAAATCGATCAAAGTCACAATATCGACTCTTTCCATTTATTCTGGCAATGGCATTAAATAACTGGAGATAGTCCTTCCAAAGGAGTATCACCTCCAATGATTTCGGGTTTCAGGTTCCACCGTTGCAAGTGAGACCCGTTTCAGTAATCGGCCTCACGTGGAAACGATCTCGAAGACTCACACTGCAGTGATGTTCTAAAAGGTAATCTTAACGTCATCACTGTTATCGTGTCCTGTTGTATCACCTTGTGGATCCGTCTTTAACTTGTCCCGCTTTATAGCTACATACGTTTGTGAACAAAACTGTTCAAACAGATCCCTGATCACAACTCCACACAGTCCAGAATACAGATATCCCAGAATGCATCAATCCCCGCTGCCACCAATTGTAACGGATTTTAAGGAATAGGTTTCCCTACTGGTAAACTCCGTATAACCACTAAGGTTCCTGAATGTTGCCACACAACCTGTTTTTCGCATGAATGTAAAAAGTAACTGGATTTATTGTATCCTTAAGTTCACGTCTCCTCCGGAGATGCCATTACTAAATGGATTCGAATTCTAACCTTTACCTCTTTCTTGTTCCCCTCGCTGCTTCGCTCTCGCTGCTTAATTTAACAAGGCTGGTACTGTCTTGTAACTGGTGACGCTCTTAATGTTACCGTCAAATTGAATCTTAGCATTGTACCATTCAAGGTATCTCATTTTCACGCTACTGATATAACAGTAACAGTAACCACTTTCTCAGTCCAATTTCACAGTTCAACAAATATACTGGTTTTATTTCTGCTTCGCTTGACGTATATACAGTGAATTCATGAATCAATTTGATTAGTTGTCATTTATAGTAATTTGGATTAATCCGAAAATTCATTATTGTGTTTTGTTCTTCTTGGTTGATATTCTTCTGTTGACACTTGATAAGAATTAGTAATATGACAAAAATTGTCCAAGAACATTAAAACTCGTTTGAAAGAGGTAATTTGTTTGACATATACGGATGACATGACTGATGATCAACTGCGCATAAACCAAGGAGATTATAGCGCTTTTGGGCGGCCAAAATCCTGTACGATACGATATATCATTTTGAAGTTCGTATCCTGATTAGGCCTACTGTGGCAATGACTTTTAAGAGGAACGCTTCAAGACGGAAGATGTATTGATAATATTCCACCGAAAAATAACACTTGAACGGGAAAGTCGGACGAGAAGAACTTTCCTTACGCTGTAAGGAAGATTGACAAACAAACTACGGGATACAATCACTGGCTATATTAAGGTCACCAGGGATAAGCCCAAATACCTATGTGCTATGATCTAGCAATTGGAAAAAACATTCAAAAAGATGACAAATTCAAATCTGTCGAAAAACCGGTATCAACTTCAAAAATTAATCACTCCAAAAATAATGACTCTATAATATTACTACTTCAGGACAATATTCACTAACATATGTATTCCTTATTTCCAGGGGGAATTTATGTAATAAAATTTATAAAATAAACTCACAATTTTACCACGTAAGGGTCTGAACCTTCTTTTAATTTTCTAGATAATTCTAAGTGTGCGCGTGAATACGGTCATTTCCGAAGATTCGAAAAATAGATGAGACTCCAAAGGAGGGAGATACATTTATTTTTAGCTAGAATTTATTCCTGAAAAGAATATTATTTGGTCATAAATCAAATATTATCGTATTCATAAATCAAATATTATCGTATTGTTAATGTTTGTTATCATCTATTTTAGCCACAATACAGCAAATATTGAACCAAGACACAGTTATGATGTATTAGGACATACGAAACCCATCACCTGGAATGGGCGGGGTTGTGACCGCCCCTCTATTTTCTGTGAATATTTTTTTCTTACTTCCTGCTTCTCCATTGTACAACAACATATAAAGTCATTCAAAAATTCCCGCGAGACATAGCTCTAAAATTCATCAGAATGTATAAAATAAAGCCTATCCCGTGGTCTGTGGTAGAGGGGTGGTGGGACCGGACCCCCACCCTTGTCTTTATGTTGCCCACTTCTGGGGTAATAACAATTCACAGTGCGATTTGCATCGAGGCATATATATCAGGAACGATATCAAGATAAACTTGTATTGCATCAACACGAAACACTGGTGTTGTATGAGCACGGGGAATGTGTGTTGTAATATACCCAAGAAATGAGGTTGTTTTGTTGCAACGCCAGTTTCAGCTGATAATGTTTAAGTTGATACAGTAGAAGTTTGTGGTCATATCACACAAGTGCGTTGATACAACATAACTGTGATACAACATACGTCTGTCTTTATACAAAACACGTCTATGCTGATATAACACGCATTTGTGTTGATACAACACAACCGTGTGTCGTTAAGGCGCGTGTCGCGACTGACCAGTCAGAATTGAGAACGAAGCCCGCCATAATCTTGGTGTGCCGGAATGGATGGACAGGTACGTCGGATTTTGAATATTGACGCTTCCAAATATAATTTGCTTGAAATAGATGCGTAAAAATATAATAAAAGTACTATCGTTTTATAATGCCCTCTCGAGTATTTGGTCGTAGAGAACCAAATACACGAAAGACCTTCACAGATGTTTCTATTAGTGTATCACACTTCCCCCACGACTTGTGGGAGGGATATAGACAGATTGTGAGATGTTTACGTTTTATTGCCGCTCCAGGTTTTCACACATTTTTCGCATTTTATATGTACCAAATGAATTTTTGAAAGCGCATAAACATGGGAAATCAGTGTATTTAAAAACCTAATGCACGATATTATTGATGGATTTACCGATCATGAAAATACAGAACACTCCTGGTTCAAGCGAAAGAAATCATTTCGATGTGTTCATAATAAGGCAAAATACTATATATGGTATTATTAATATATTTCTGCCAATGGAAACACTATATATTTAACAAAGATGTATCCAGGCAACAGTACAACGCATGCTGCTGAGCAAATATAGGGATAAACAACTTTGTTCAAGGTCATAACGACGAGGTTGGCACCCACAATTTTCCGTTTAGAATTCGTGTCGCTGTCCTGTCCGCCTATACTCATTAAGCGGCAACAGGGTTAGACGACGGAAAGCTCTTTGAAATTTCTGGATTTTATGCTTCTATTAAACGCAGCATTAAAAGGGTGGTGGAAAACGATGCCGACGTACTGACAATAAGTTATTTGACACCACGGACAATATACTGACTGCATATTTTTAAAAGCATCACAAGAACCAAAACTGATCCCTGTGATGATTTGTATCCCAGTCACGCACAGCCATATGTAGATCCACCCGACTCTAGATGCCCTGGACTAGGATTCCATAGACGTGGAATCACCGATAGCCCACCAGATACCATGGTCTGCGCCTATATGTATGAGAAGGGACATTTTTCTATACAGATTCTGGTTACCCGGACAACACCGACATTAGCACACTAGCTTCTGCTGATAGAGGGACAACTGTTCCAAGTGTGGATATACGGTACCTGGATCTGGGTAGCCTTCAGACTTGCAAGAAATTCATCGAATGCTGGGTATATATTGAGCTTACAAAGAATTGCCATCAGAATAATTTGCCTATGAGATCATAAAACTCGCGAACAGAAAGTCGTTCACGAAAAGGCGTTTGCCCTAACCCAACCCTCGGTGTTATTTTACTGAAATAATTATTTTATAAATCTGTTGCGCTCTCACAGAAGCCTTGAGCCGACATGTTGGCAATAAGTACCATTAACCTGTGTAGTAAAACATCGAAATTTTTATAAAGGGTCAAGAATAGTGCTCCTGCATATTCTGTATTGTCGATATCGGTCATGTACAATTCCAGCAAATTGTTTGACCGATATATTATGTGAAGATATACACATGCATTCATTAAATAAGTGCTTTTGGACATGGCTTTCACGGCAAATAGAACCTGAGAAAACTATAAGTCATACGGGAATCAGATGGAATTCCCTCCATTCTGATTTCCTTTTCATGCATTGGCTTAAAGAGCTGCAATATCCCTCGCGAGAATTTCTCGTCCAGTTTCCGGGTTAATACTAAGAGTGTAATGGAAAATCCCTAAGCCGTTCTGTATGTCATATGTCACTATTCTGTTACTCTTGCATGGCCTCATTATTGCTCCCTGAAAATTACATTCCTCAACAGGGAATATCTTCTACTTTCTTTCTTTGTTTCTTTCTTTCTTATGTCTTAATGTATCTAACTACGAAAGAGGATATATATGGTCACATAACAACATTCAAGTTACTGTCTGTATATTGTATTGCCAGACACACAACAGACTGACACCAATCAAGATATAAATGACTGGACTCCGAGCGCCAACAACGCCTAGAGCATCAACTTGTCACATTTGATACAAAAACCATTGGTCCGAAGGATTAACTCAATTGCTCTTTCAACACAGAGTCAATGAAACACGTTCACGCCTGAATCACTGGTATTTGCTGATTGATGATAAATTGATCGCCCACAACTCTATTACACTAGCGATGAACCGATAACATCACGGAAAAGTCAACCCTTTAATCCTCGAGTTTGCAATCTTCGTTTCTGAAACAAAGGTTCACACTAGGGTGACAAATAAACCAATCTTGTATCCATGTGTTTGGGGTATTTGCGTTTCCTGCTCAGCATATAATTGTATGACACTGTTGAAACGTATTTTTATACCAGTACGTACATGTATTCCTCTTACAAGATGCAGTTTTAGCCATCACTATCTGAACCAAAAGCTTTCATACAACATCTGTTTTGAATACTTCAGTTTCAAAGCCAGGCGTGTAGATGGGCTTACGTACGGACGTGTGAACTTATGATCACTTCCTGTGCATTGCACCGAGGATTCATGAAAGGTTCACCCAAAGTTTCAGTACCAGTCTACGAAATCAACCAGAGATCGCTCATCGCGCAAGCTGTGCATGTATTACGCCATCAAAACATTAGGCGACTGGTCCATCTTAGGTTAAACTCTGTCACGGTCCTCATATCTCTGCTGTTAACTCAACCAATAGTATATTGTAAACACTCACTATTGGTTGCCATGTGCAAATAGTAAAAGCAACACATTATATATACGGCAGTTTTGACCTCTTGTTAGTTGCAGTTGCGAACTGTAATAGTTATTAGACTTATTTCACCACGTATACTGGAATGGCACCCTTGATATACCCGTTTTCAGCTGCTAGTCAAGAACTGAAACACCAATAAAAATGCTGTTCTATCAAGCCCCCAATCCTACAGTCGTGAAGTTAAAAAGACCGTGTTCAGCAAACGTATGGGAGACGTGGAAACGAAATGACATTTACTTATATAAGAACTAGATAGTATAGCTCCATTAGCTATTTCTATCCGTTATCCTATCCCTTTATTCAGTCCAACACCAATCACAGCATTTCCGATCCAAATACCAAACTAAATGGAATATGACTTGTAGTATTGCTTTATTTGAGATGATTTACAATTACAAGCGTCTAGTCCGTCATTCATAATCCAGCCGTCGTCCATTAGAGAATATCCGCGTCCATAATCCAAAGACCTATTCCATTTTCCACATAACAGTATTAGCACCAAATTCAAAAAGACAATCATAGTATACATAAACATAGGCTTGTTTCCTGCGAGAGAGAAGCGGTCAACAGTTTTCAATGATGCCGGCAAGGCATCATGATGTTCCAAAAATATCAAATCCGTATCGCTGATCAGTATTCTTAATCCATAATATTCGTTATAGAGTCGTCATCTAAAAAAAAAAAAAGATGTATCTCAGTCACGCTTTGATTGTGACTGTTCATATGAGTACCGTGAGGATCTTGAAGTACATGGGTTCATACGGCCCCTAGCCCCGGGTTAAGCGGAATTAGACACAAGTTACGAAACGTAGCGCCATAGATCTTGCACGCTACGTTCGTATTTTGCTACCAGTATGCGATATGTATCGCCAAATTTGAGAAACTTTGAGTGGAGGCGCTTGGTGGAATTAGCCCTGTTTTATAAGTTTCTGCAACAACGTTTTGTGACGTTGATTAAAATCATCACATTTAACACAGGATCTAGCAAATGCTACTAAGCGAGATATGTATACGCCATATGCAGGTCCCACTGGAATATTACTATCCAGAAAGGGATAGTTTACGATGTCGAAATTGTAATCATCTCTTTTGTCATAAAGTCGACGAGAGAGAATGCCCGCTTCATTTTTTATAGAGATAGAGATCTAAATATGATGTGCCTGTAGGGCTATCTGTAGTTTCCTTCAAATCCAGTGAAGGTGGATATATATCCTTCACTGCGTCATTTATATAGCGATTATCCACAGCGAGAAGATCGTCTATATAACGTTTGGTGAATAAGAAGGAACGGGCTTTGAATGGATCGGTTTTTGAAAGCGCCTGCATATAGTCATATTCATCAGAGAACAGATACAGGTCGGCCAACAGGGGTGCACAATTAGTACCCATTGGAATACCTATATGTTGCTGATATATTGTGTTGCCAAATTTCACATAGATATTTTTAATGAGAAATTCAAGCAACTCTATCAACAAAGAAACATCCTATGAATGATATCTCTTGTATGTAGTCGAGCTAAAGAATGCTTTATGGCTTCCGACATTAATATATCTACGATCAGTTTTCTTGAACACAGATATTATTAATGAACTTAGACGGTCAATAAGGTCCTGATGAGGGATTGTAGTATAGAGAGTCGAGAAATCCCATGTGGATACATGTCTGTACGGTATGTGACCTTTAGCATCAAGTTCTTCCGTAAGACATTTTGAGTTTTTCAATATCCACATACATTCAACGCCAGAGTTCTTAGAAATAGTGGCGCAATACCTTTCCCAAAATGCTTTTACCTCCTGAAGGGCCCTCGTCAATAGGGTTGAAAGAAGCTTGGTGGTGCAGCTTCTAGAACCAGCTATGAATCTAGCTTTGTATGGTGATTTATGCATTTTGGAGTCCAGTATATTTTGGTATGTCGTTATGATTGGTTGGAAGACAAATACCTCTTTCCCTGAGAAACTTTTTGTGATTGTTAAATAAATCTTCCAGAGTAAATGCAGTTTGGGAGTAAGTAGACGTATTTGATGAAGATATGTCTACACTCAATTCTTTAACCAGCACCTGGTAATAGTAATATTTACATATGAATATTATATTATTCGGAGCTTTGTCTGCTGGAACTATGACGAATTTACTCTGGATATTTGCTAGAACTTCTTGCGAATTGAGGTTTCTCAGCACTTGTTTTGCTTGGGGAAGAGTACTTCTGTCAATATTGCGGATTGTTTCAACGACCTTGCTCTTGATGAGGTCCAGCCAATCAGCGAGTACTGTAGGTTCAACTTTTTCTCGCTTAGACCAATCAATAACGTACTGCTCCAATGCAGACAGGACTATCTTCTGGTCGGCCTTCAGATTTATTCTTCTTGGCTCTCTATATTTAGGTTATGGATATCTCGTTTAAATCATGCGATATTTCACGGAACGTTATATCATTAAAAGTTACATGCAATAACGATATAACGACACAGTGAGGGAATGTTTGGTAGGCCTAGGGGTCATATGAATGTCGTGCAATATAATATATTAATGGTGATCGTATGAACAGCCAAAATCGAAGCGTGACTGAGATACAATATATTGTAGACAATGGTCAATGATACCGATTTCTCGATAAGAACATCACAATCGCTTGTTCGCAACATTGAAAACTGTTGATCGCTTCTCTCTTGCAAGGAATCTGAATGTGTTTTTTATTTTAACCTCGCATTCATCTCTGTGGTATAGATAGTGTGACTCAATCAGGTTGTTCGAATATTGACGCAGCGAATCTTTATAGACTCTGCTTGCTACCGAATATCGGATCTGCTCATGCTGAATTAGATTTTGTCGCAGTTTACTGATCCGGTTCAACAGAAGGATACGGGTGTGCATTGTTCTGGGAATTATTGAATGTTTGTACAGTCAAAACACAAACACGAAACATTTCCTATCGGCTATCAGGTTTAAGGTGTTGATTCTCTCCGTTAAAAGTCTCTATCATGACCATCCTGATTTGAATATAGCTCTGCTGGAGAAACACAGCTCCATCAGCTATCAAGACAGTTTGGATCCATTAGCTATTTCTATCCGTAAAAAATCGTGAAGAAAATTCTATATGTAATTTAAAACCGGCCAATTCAAATTACAAGCGTCTGGTCCGTCATTCATAATTCAGCCGTCGTCCATTAAAGAATGTCCGCGTCCATAATTCAAAGACCTATTCCGTATTCCATATAACAGTATTAGCACCAAATTCAAAAAGACAATCATATTATACATAAACATAGGCTAGTTTCCTGCAAGAGAGAAGCGGTCAACAGTTTTCAATGATGCCGGCAAGACATCATGATGTTCCAAAAATATCAAATCCGTATCGCTGATCAGTATTCTTTAATCCATAATAATCGATGTAAAGTCGTCATCTAGAGAATGATGTATCTCAGTCACGCTTTGATTGTGCCTGTTCATATGAGCACCGTGAGGATCTTGAAGTACATGGTTCATACAGCCTCTAGCCCCGGGATAAGCGGAATTAGACACAAGTTACGAAACGTAACGCCATAGATCTTGCACACTACGCTCGTATTTTGCTATCAGCATGCGATATGTATCGCCAAATTTCAGAAACTTTGAATGGAAGCGCTTGGTGGTATAACCCTGTTTTATAAGTTTCTGCAACAATGTTTTGTAACGTTGATTAAAATAGTCACATTTAACATGGGATCTAGCAAAGGCTACTAGGCGAGCTATGTATACGCCATATGCAGGTCCCACTGGAATATTACTCTCCAGAAAGGGATAGTTTACGATGTCGAAATTGTAATCGTCTCTTTTGTCACAAAGTCGACGAGAGATAATGCCCGCTTCATTTTTATAGAGATATAGATCAAAATATGATGTGCCTGTAGGGCTATCTGTAGTTTTCTTCAAATCCAGTCAAGCCCGTTCCTTCTCATTCCCCAATTGCTATAAAGATGATCTTCTTGCTGTGGATAATCGCTATATAAATGACGCAGTGAAAGATATATATCCACCTTCACTGGATTTGAAAGAAACTACAGACAGCTCTAACGGCCTTATATCTCTACAAAAATGAAACGGGCCTTCTCTCTCGTCGACTTTATGAAAAAAGAGATTTTGTAAGCTATCCCTTTCTAGACAGTAATATTCCAGTTGGACCTGCATATGGCGTATACATATCTCGCCTAGTAGCAGTTGCTAGATCCTGGGTTAAATGTGACAAGTTTAATCAACGTCACAAAACGTTGTTGCAGAAACTTATAAAACAGGGCTATTCCACCAAGCGCCTCCACTCAAAGTTTCTCAAATTTGGCGATACATATCGCATGCTGATAGCAAAATACGAACGTAGTGTGCAGGAACTATGGCGCTACGTTTCGTAACTTGTGTTTAATTCCGCTTAACCCGGGGCTAGGGGCCGTATGAACCCATGTACTTCAAGATCCTCATGGTACTCATATGAACAATCAAAGCGTGACTGAGATACATCATTCTTTAGATGACGACTTTACAACGAATATTATGGATTAAGGATACTGATCAGCGATACGGATTTGATATTTTTGGAACATCATGATGTCTTGCCGGCATCATTGAAAACTGTTGACCGCTTCTCTCTTGCAGGAAACAAGCCTATGTTTATGTATACTATGATTGTCTTTTTGAATTTGGTGCTAATACTGTTATATGGAATAGGTCTTTGGATTATGGACGCGGATATTCTCTAATGGACGACGGCTGGATTATGAATGACGGACTAGACGCTTGTAATATCGCATGCCGACAGCAAAATACGAGGGTAGCGTGCAAGATCTATGGCGGTACGTTCCGTAACTTGTGTCTAATTCCGCTTAACCCGGGACTAAGAGCTGTATGAACCCATGTTCTTCAAGATCGTCAGGGTTTTCATATGAACAGGCACGATCAAAGCGTTGATGAGATACATCATTCTCTAGATGTCGACTTTATAACGAATATCATATGGATTAAAAATACTGACCAGCGATACGGATTTGATATGTTTGAAGCATCATGATGTCTTTCCGGCATCATTGAAACTGTTGACCGCTTCTCTCTTGCAGGAAACTAGCCTATGTTTATGTATACTATGATTGTCTTTTTGAATTTGGTGCTAACGCTGTTACATTGAATATGGGAATAGGTCTTTGGGTTATGGACGCGGATATTCTTTAATGGACGAAGGCTGAATAATGAATGACGGATCAGACGCTTGTAATCAGGTTTACCTGGTCTTGTAGGTAAGTAGCAAATATTGACGACCTGCAATACTCTAGCAAATTGGGAATAAAGTTGCAGCTGTTTTTTTGTTATAAAATAGGGATAATTACAAAGTATCCAATTATCTATTTTCCATCAACAGCTGAGTTATGTTAATTAGCATCATGTGTTGCTGTCACAAAGACAACCGTGATTTAGGAAACTGGTTTGTCACAGAAACCAGTTCTTGGTAGAAAATACGCGTAACTGTAATTCCAGCTGTTATCCGCACTTACAGTCAACCTGATCTCAACCTATATTGAGCGTCGACCTGTCTATAAGAACCACCGTATACAATTACCAAATTAGTTCGACACGAACCTACCATTGGATTGTTACTTAAAATAAGCAGTGGTGCTGAATGTATAAAGGCTCTAAATGTAACCCGATGAGACTATCGTCCAAGAACGCATGCACCAGAAATTCTCTATGTACTAGGTCTTGATAAAATCTGCTCCTGCAAGAAACGTGCGACATTCAGTAGCCAGTCGTCGTCATTATGATGCTGAGAAGACATCGCGATATTCAACTTAATATCGTTGACCAGTTTTATGTTATCCGAACGAATTTCCAAATCGAAATCTAAAGTTTATTCTATTGCAGTCATGCTTCGCTATGGTTATGAATATGAAAATCGTGAAATGTCCGCACGTCGAGCTAAGAATAATTTGACACAAATCGCGCAACGTAGCTCTTACACACGGTGAGTTAGATCGTACGTGTATATCAGACCTTGATAAGCATCCAAATTTTATAAACTCTGAGGGACGGAACCTCGTCGAACCAGTTTCATCATATTTCTCAAAGGATCTATCAAATGCTGCTAGGCGAATTATGTATGAACTAAATTAAATACTGGCTCTTCTGGGGTGTTACGGTGCCGGAAGGGTGCTTGGCAATTGTAAACGTCTCCCCATATCAGATCGGAACAAATGCAAGACCGATAATTTATCACATAGATACACAAATCTATTTTAACTACAACTACAAGGTACAACTTTACTCCAAAACATACAGGTTTAAGGATGGGAAACACGATTTTTCACTCCAAGGCGAGATAAAAATAGTTTTATTTCAAGATGAAACAAATCGTGACCAAGTGACCATTCATGACTGTGACTGACTATTCAACTCCTCACATCAAATAGTTCTTTACAATGGCCTAGTACATTATACTCTGGTGCTATACCACAAAACCGTACCAAGGTTAGCTGATTTAACTCAGAGAAGAACACAGTGACAGGTCACGATAATATTAGGTCAAGTCATCAATACAACGAACATTCTATGCTAAGCTCGAATATAGCAAGGTGTGATATGAGCCTACTAATATCTGTATCAGTAAGTAAACAGAAATGTTCAAATTTATGGGATTCTGGGGTTTAAATAGTTAGTGAGAAAGGAAGGTGAAAATATTTGGGAAAGATAAGTTCTATCTGGTGAACACATCTGCTGCTCATGGAAGTAACCTGATCACTCCGCGTGGTAATGTGCAATCTAGGATGGTCCCTGCAGTCTTGGCTGGCTAAGTGCAGTCTAGGATCAAATTTTGTCATCTTGAACGATTTGTCGCGTCGTGGACTTTAAGTACGGCTTGTTCAGGACAAAACTTGTTCGTCATGGAAATGAATAATACTGTTCGACTGAAAAATGCCGCCTTGGTCTAGAAATTGTGCATTTTGATCTGAAATTGTGCTAAGATGAGGAAAAATTATAGATCGTGAAGCTAAATTGTTGGCCTTGAATATTTTCCACTTTGGCATTTCGTAGTCTTGTTGTAGATAGTAGCCCCTTCTCAACTGAAAAGAACTATATTGGATTTTCCGATCTGTAGCAGATTGTTTTCCTGACTGGCTATCGCGACTGGAATAGGTCAATACTCTTCAAAAGATATACTTACAAGATCCAACCTACAATAGCTGGCCTACATGCATACAAAATTCCGGAATCCATGACATTATTGGGTCGTGGAAGGTACGTAGAAGGATATCGGGGAATATAACAGCTTTATTGAACGTCAACCCACAAAACGCTTCCAAAGCATGTGTAGTTTGCAATATGCAAGAAAACCCATATATGCGAATAATTTATAGCAACTGAAAACTCACACGGGTCTCATGAACGGGTGCGAGTGATCCGGTACGAGGTTAAATTGTAGTTATAGATGAGTCTTTCAGTTTCAGAGCCATGTTGAACACTATAATTATTTCCAATTCATCAAAAATACACTTATATGGTACCGGAAGTTTACACACTGTGGCATGTCCTCCAACATGGTTTCCTGAAACCATAGAAAAAAATCTCGTCTTTCACGTTCTTCAAAGCATAAACATGGCTTTTCTTTTTGGAAGATTTGGAAGATATGGTGACGTTTAATGTTCAGTCTTTCCTCGTTCGTATCCTAGGAAAGAACATTAAGCTGGCTTAGCTATAGACGTACTTCCATTGGTTGATCGAGTTGCAGTCCGACCTGTTGACCTTATTGAATGGATTAATATACGGCCATCATAATTGGTGCATTTCAGTGGATCTCTGCTTACAAATGTATTCCCCATTAGCTTTGTTTGATAGCAAACAATGCTGGGTGTATTACCAGTTAAACATTAACATTACGGTAGCGAATAATCTATCTTAGTTTACTGTGATTACAATGTTACTTGGCAGAACAATCGCACTATGTGAAGATTTTAGATAATTTTCACGTTTTCTACGAATCGATGCGACCAAAGTTGAATGATATAGCCATGAGAAACCTTGCAATAATTTGCTCTTTACCGTACTGCACCATCGATGTTAATGGTTGTGTCAACGTAGATATATTGGAACCATTAGTTATCCCGGGCTATTTAAACTCTCTTGCCATGAATCACATTAATAACAAATAGCTTACAAACGCATCTTTCAGAACCCATGAGAACGTTACGGAGAGGGGAATTGATATTTCTGCTCTCGAATTGACCTGTATGGCGAAACACGAACCATAAACGTGCATGATGGACTGCACTGTCCTTTGAAACAGCGGGTTCTTTTGGTGACAGACGTCGAAATAGATGATCTCTGTGTATACCCCCCACCCCCGCTCTAATGATTGATGGTTAGAAACGCCTTTTTGCTGAAACGAGAAATGAAGTTTCCACCTGCGCAAGTAGAATATCGGAATATCCACCCATGTTAATACAATGTGATCACACTGTCAACTCAAAGCATACATGAAAATTTTGGAAATTTAGGTTACATTAGTTTTACCTTAATAACAAATAGATCTCATTAAGAGTGTCTGTCTCCTGTGACTGATATATTAGCTTCACGGAGGAGGTATTCAGATCAAATCGAGTTATGGAAATCCATATAAGTATAGTCTTTTTCATTTATTTCAAGTGTGAACATCGGTGCATTTACAATGTCCTCGCGCGAGCACTTGTGGTGGTCGAGAAAACAAGAGTTGTGTGATTTTGTTTTTACGAAATTACACAACTCTCCTCAAAGCAATTTTTCCTCGAAGCGATACATGATGACAAACAAGAGAACACTAATCAAAGTAACAAGTATGAAGCAATAAAAATAACGGCTCAAAAAGTTACTGTGTTAAGGCAGTCGGCGTTCTCCCTGATTGACTGGAGAGTCAGGCTTATTCAGACTTGTGTTCTTCGAAGAATAAACAGATACTTCGCAGATGAAATGGTTACACATTCAGGCGTAGTAGGGCAACACCGATTAGTCCAGCTAAAGTTTGTATATGCATGTAGTTGGAAACAGTCTGGCCAATCCACTGTGCAGATATTTGACCCTGTGACTTGTGTGACTGAGATACATATTAACCGCTTCTATCTTGCAGGAAACCATCTTGTGTTTACTTGTATTTCATTTACATTTGGAATTGATGAAGTCTGTCCTACTAAAAAAACTTTCAATTATTGCCGCAGAAATTCTTGAATGGATGATGACTGAACATTGAATGTCGGATCGGACGCCTGCTATTGTGAAATGGAAATTTTGAAGCACGAAATAGAAATTTTGAAGCACGAAATGTACCACAAAAGAAGCCCAAAATTTTCAAAATGCGCCAAATGATACTGACTGTGTAATTCAAGATAGCCGACATTCAATTATTGTAGCTGGATATTCGCATGCATTCATTAAAATTCTGCTCTTATTGAACAAAGAGAAACTTTGGTAACTACAATTCACATGGGAATTAGGTAGAATTAAAGTCAACATTAAAAGGGTGTGCCCTTCATTCTGATTTCCTTTCTATAAGAGCTTCGATATCCCTCGCTAGAATTTGTCGTTCAGTTTCCAGGCTAATACTAATAGTGTAATGCAAACTCCCTGAGGTGATCAGTGTCTCATATGTCACTATTCTATTACTCCCTGCTGATCGCATTATTGCTCTGTGGAAATTACATTCCTCAACAGGAAATATTATCTTCTTTCTTTCTCATTATTCACTGTTCCTAATGTTTTATTGTATGTCGTAAACAAGATATATAGGATCACAAATCACCATTTTGACTTAATGTATGTATTTAGTATTGTCAGCCACAACAAAGTGACACCAGATCAGGATATGAATCGCCCTGAGCGTCAACAGCGGATGAGAATATTTGTCACATTTGATACAACAAATTGATACTGGTCCGAAGGATTATCTCAATTGCTTTTTCAACATCGATTGAATTGAACACGCCCACTCCGGAATCACAGGTATGCTGATTGGTGATGAATCGATCGTCCACAACTCTATATATAACTCAATGCACCCATCTCCTCGAGGGCACTATCACGGACAATTCAGTTAACCAAATCCAATCTGACACAAACCAATCTTATAGGTTACCCTGTTCTGTAAGTATCATTCATCTACATATATACAGATTATCATACTACCACTTTTGTCGTAATTTTAATTTCTATTTTAATTTTTAATTTTCAATTAGTTCATAATATTGTTAGTCCAAAGTACCTTAAAAAATATATCAAATCAACTTAGCTTCATATTTTTGTTTAATTTCTGTTTTACTCGTGTGCTGGTATATTTCCCAGATTGGTATATTTCCCAGATTGACATTTCAACTGCAACATTATATACACGTACACACCTCAATAGACCACCTAGCTAACACTATTATTAATCCTGATTGAATGACAGTCATTATATGATTTGTGTATTGCCAGGCCAATGTGCCAGGCCTCATAACGACGCATTGAGATAGACACATTGTAGCATTCTGATACCCTATGTCACAGAAGCATACAAAAGATACATGTAGTGCATGGTTCATCTCTTGTTGTTCTCCTGTAATTTTAACAACTACCTAGTTAGTGAAACCCTAACAAGCTTAAACTTTGGTATGTGATCATTGATCGTTAGCTGGCCTTTGTACTTCTAAATTCTCTGTGCGCTCCCTGTAATAGCCAAGACGGAACCTATATAACTTTTATTGTTTCAATAAGCCTCATTTCTTCGGGATGTAAAAGTGTTTCTAAAAACACAATTTCCGGATACTGACGCATTCCCAATGCAGGATCTAGAATTATATCAGTAGAATCAGGGTATTCCATCATGCATACTGAAATGGTACTGATCAGATAGCCGCTGTAAATTAAGGATAATTACAATGTATCTTATTACCTGTCTTCTATCAAACAGCTGTGCTCTGTTAATTAGCATCACATACTGCTGCCACAAAGACAGTCGCGTTTCAAGGAGCTGGTCTATAACCGAGAACCTGTTCATGGTAGAAATCGTGTTTGACCACAGTTACAGTTGCAAAGAACAGAGTATAAAAGTATCTGTCTACATACTCTCAACTCAGGAAATGACTTCAACAATTTATTTGATGGACAAAGATTTGATCATATTCACCATATGAAAACATATTTATCATATAAAAACATCATATTGTGTTGATCTTCATATGCAGATAGCCTTATATGATACACGCCAAACTCCTGGTAGCTAAGCGTTTCGTGATGCGGAGCTTTTTTTCGATTCTAATCTCACTTCTACTTTACAGGGAAACCATATGCACGCATTGTCTCCTGCGATTCACATGTATATTTGTGACTATTATATGAAATGTCTCTTCATTCGAAAGACGTGTAGTAAATAGTGTAACAACAAACACCACCTCTTCACGTTCTCTATAGAATCCACAATATTGATAAAACTTATCAAGTTTTGCCGGTGCTAGGGGCCGTATGGTCATGTCATCCAAGTTGCCACATGAACAGGTACGGTACAATAAAAGCGTACCTGAGATACAACACATATCACGAATCGTTAGATTCTTGGTATGTGCTTTAGAATAGGTTAACCAGAAGACTATACTGTGATACCATGTGACTCTGTCAGTATATCGGCACCTCTTCCCACTTCCCTTATATGCGTTGTAATTTTTACCTGTATATGGCGAGATTCTGCTGGTTGACCTTTCGTCGCCGAGGCCCGCCCCCTGTACAGACCTTTTGGTCTTTGATATATGTTGGCATTGTGGAAAGTTGATGCTTGGTCGAGATCGGGTCTTACAGACTAGTCTTTTGTGTTAAATGCCGTCATTTTCATCTGACGACGATACAGCTCACCAATCCCCAGTGTACGAGTAGTCACAGCGACACAGCTCACCAATTACCAATATACGAGTTGTCAGAGCATTTCCATCATAGCTCTCTAGATTTGTATCTAATACCGCTTATGCCGGTGCTAGGGGCCGTGTGGTCATATCATCCAAGTTGCCACATGAACAGGTACAATAAAAGCGTACCTGAGATACAACACATATGACGAATCGTTAGATTCTTGATATGTGCTTTAGAATAGGTTTACCAGAAGGCTATACTGTGAAGTCATGTGGCTCTGTCAGTATGACGGCACCTCTTCCCACTCCACTTACATGCGTTGTAATTTTTACCTGTATATGGCGAGATTCTGCTGGTAAACGTTTCGTCCCCGAGGCCCGCCCCCTGTAGAGACCTTTTGGTCTTTGATATATGTTGCCATTGTGGGAAGTTGATGCTGGGTCGACATCGGGCCTTACAGACTAGTATTTTGTGTTGAATGCCTTCATTTTCATCTGACGACGATACAGCTCACCAAATCCCAGTGTACGAGTAGTCACAACGACACAGCTCACAAATTACCAATATACGAGTTGTCAGAGCATTTCCATCATAGCTCTCTAGATTTGTATCTAATACCGCATGAACAGGTACAATAAAAGCGTACCTGAGATACAACACATATCCCCAATCGTTAGATTCTTGGTATATGCTTTAGAATAGGTTTACCAGAAGACTATACTGTGAAGTCATGTGACTCTGTCAGTATGTCGGCACCTCTTCCCACTTCCCTTATATGCGTTGTAATTGATCTTTAAACTAAGCATTACAAAATCACAAAATCAACAAGAGTAAGAACGCGTAAGACTCTAAAATGAGAAACAACGTCCTACATTATATCGGACAACCACAGTCCCTCAAAATGAAATCATGAGAATTGGTTTTATTTCCATGTTTGACGACCTTGACGTCCTACAGTCTTATAGAAGAGCCTAGTGATCCCTCATTTTTATTATGTTTTCCAATTGAGAATTGTTTCAGAAAGCTATTGGGGCATATTGGTGACTACGACATTTAACTTCTTATCAAATATGAGCAGTTATTTTTCATGGAATTCGTATATAATCCCATGCATATATTAGAGTTAAACCATTGAAGTACACAATGCAAAATTCCAGATTCTATCAATTAAGTCTGATGATCCTTTATTTCGATGTTGATGGTCTATTCTACTGCCGAAATATAGTTAAAATGACATTTTATTTGCCCAATTGCCTGGAACCTCCTAAAGATGTTTTCAGAAAATGTATCGTTTCATGAACGTTAATTTGTAGAGTGATCGATCAACGCCCCAGCTATTCGAAAAGGCATGACCTTCGGTATTTCATCGAAATGTTATTACTGTATCTGTCTTACATTCGTTGTTTTCACTGTCCTCCTATTACTATTTTCTCATCCAACGACAGTTTCTTCTTCCATTTCGTATGGCATGACAGGGTGTGGCGATCTTACAAAACTCCGATCATATTAATACCCATACAGTAAAATATGTATGTGTAGTTTACTACGCTTACCGGCTGCTGATTACATAGCTACTCTATTTCTTTGGGCACCATTTAATGTAGTTCCTCCGTTATTTGAGTTTGGGAAATATACCACAAGGCGTCTTCACGTTTTCCAACTTTGGCCATACATATATCGCATGCTGATAAATACGAACGTAGTGTGCAAGATCTTTGGTATTACGTTTCTTATATCAGTTTAAATTCTATGTTACTCTGTTCGGTATCAAGAATCGTTAGATGTACTTTAGAATAGGTTAACCGGAAGACTGTATTTTAGAATAGGTTAACCGAAGGACTATACTGTTAAGTCATGTGACTCTGTCAGTATGTCGGCACCTCTTCCCACTTCCCTTATATGTGTTGTAATTAGCTTAGTATCCTGTTATTGGAAAAGGTCACGCGGTTGAAAATTTGCGTTTTTTATTGTTTATTGCATCGGTTATCCGTACTGCAGCTATCAAAACAGTTACTCAAATTGTCATTTTATTCGCACTGATGTAGTGATAGAATATTGTCATGGTTCGCATTCGCTCAGAAAACCCGTAGACATGAATTATTTGGTGTGGAGTCAGTTTATTTGCTGACGACTCCATCGTATTACGTTTCCTTATGACGGATTCGTGTCCCAGTTCGATTGTAATGAGAAAATTGATTTCTTGGTATCATTATGTTCGCCATGATCCGTAGAATACATAGAGAATCTTACAAGAGTGGTTATTTAATATGAAAGTTATGACACGAGGTGAGAATGTTGTAGGTAAACTTACTCAGCGAGTGTCATAACTTTCATATTAAATTGCCACGAGTGTAAGATTCTGTTTATCACATAACTATTTTTAAGTATATTATAAACGCAATAATTCAAAAGAGTTCATTATCAAATCTACCTCAAAATTTCTTTTCTTTGTTTCATTCTCGACGAAAAACGGCCTGGCTCAGGCGCATCACAGCCTTACAAGCTGCTGTATACGCTAAGCCGATATAGTTCCAAAATGCAACAGAGCTTGAACACCTCCCTTTTAAGGCTGTTTAGTTCTCACAGTATTTAAAAATATCGTAGACCATTTACAACAGATGAAATAAGTGTAATTTATTATTTGGTTGTTCTTCATACATTTTGTATTTTGAATCATGTCATGCCAGGAGTTACACTCGTGTTCGCTGCATGTCATCATGCGCGCGACATGTTGGCGAGTTCTCAGCGAGATGACGACATGTTGGGCTGAAAAGATCATTTTGAATACGTAATCCGTATGAAGTCTCTAATCATCCAGATCTAATGCAAGAAATAATCAAGCGTAGGTAAAAATTCATGCAGATATTGCAAGGGAATGAACAAAGGTTTACTGTCGTGATCTGACGGGATACGGTACTCAAAATGTCGGACTGCTCCGATTCGCCAAACCAAAAAGACGGACGACCGGTACGTGAGTATTTTAAACAAAATTTAAAGTTCGAAACTGTCGAAATAATGCATTGCGAATCATTGCTGCTTGTATGGCTAATGAAAATTATAGCTTCCTTCAAATCCAGTGAAGGTGGATGTAAATCCTTCACTGCGTCATTTATATGGCGATTATCCACAGCGAGAAGATCGTCTATATAGCGTTTGGTGAATGAGAAGGAACGGACTTTGAATGGATCGGTAAGGAAGAATCTTCAGTTCTCTATCTAAAAGTTTTCGATTAAAAGAACCACTGGAAAAGGTTTGACCGTGAGATATTGGCCCTCTCCCTCTGAAATTCATCAGGCATATGCGAGTGGGAGGACGTGACAGCCCGGAAGCGAGCGGAAGTGTGGGATTTCTCCCTCTCTTAAATAATTTCGTAATTTCTTTACACCTGGATCTCGGTTGCTAAAGCTTACCACACCATACATTTGGATCAAGCTCAAAAGAAAATATAGCAAATCGAAGATAGCCGCTAACATGATGAAAGCCAATTTCCGGTCTAAGTTTTCGGCTGAATTATCGATTCTCACTTTTTCCGCTTTTTCTCCAGAACAATTATATGGAAAATAGAGAATAAGTAGTTTCACCAAAATAAAGTACCCCAATGCCCTTTTAGGTAGGAACATTGCGAAAGAATCGACAGAAAGGATTAAAAACGTGTCTTTCTGAGGACACCCCGTGTCAGCTACCGTGGATTTACCCATGATCATTTGAATCCAGGATTCTGCAAATAATGTTAATATAACCCCAATAGGGTTCGCAGGAACTTTTAACTCTTTACTCTCCGTTTCCAGAACTGGGGTGAAAATTTTGGTTGGTCAAGGAGTCATAATGCTCCCCATGCTAGATATGATGAATACGCAATTTTAAGGATGCTTAAAATTAATATAAATCCCATCAGATGGTCATTATCGAATATTCATTTTTCCGATTTTGTGACATCGAAGCAACTGCACTCAATTAATATACGCCCGTCAAGTTTTGACGGGACGTATTATGGTATGGCGTCCCTCCGTCCGTCCCTCCGTCTATCCGTCCGTTAACTTTTTCTCGTCAACGCAGCTCGTCCTAGAGCTTTCAGTGGATTCTTTTGATATTTGATGCACGTGATCGGTACCATGTGTAAATGTGCACGAATTTTTTTCGGCCCGATTCAACGTTTTCTTGAGTTACTCCCCTTGATTTCGGTCTGAAATCCTTGAATTTGGCACCACTGTCTTCGTCAATGCAACTCATCCCAGAGTTTTCAATGGATTCTTCTGAAATTTGATACTCATGATCGGTACCAAATGTAGATGGACAGGAACCTTTTTCCGCCCGATTCAACGTTTTCTTGAGTTACTCCCCTTGATTTTGATCTGAAATCTTTGTATTTGGCACCTACTGTCTTCGTGAGTGCAACTCGTCCCAGAGTTTTCAATGGATTCTTCTGAAATTTGGTACACATGATCAGTACCATGTGTAGATGCGCATGAACTTTTCGAACAAATTCGACGTTTTCTTGAGTTATCCCCCTTGATTTTAGTCTGGAACCCTTTAATTTGGCACCTACGGTACTCGTGAACGAAATTCGTCTCAGGGGTTTCATTGCATTCTTTTGAAATTAGGTACACAAGATTGGTACCAAGTGTACATGTGCAAGAACTGTTTTCGAGTTGATTCAACAGTTTCAGTTACTCCCCTTGATTTTGGTCTGAAATCTTTTATTTGCCACCTACTGTTCTCGTGAACGCAACTCGCCTCAGACTTTTCGATGGATTATTTTGAAATTTGGTACATATGATCGGTACCATGTGTAGATGTGCACAAACTGTTTGTGAGCCGATTCGACGTTTTCTTCAGTTACTACCCTTGATTTTAATCAGAAATCATTCTATTTGGCACCTGCTGTTATTTTTACCCCATTCGACATTTTCTTGAGTTATTCCCCTTGATTTTATCTGAAATCCTTTTATTTCGCATCCGCTGTCCTCGTGAATGCAACTCTTTCCTGAATTTTCCGTGAATTCTTCTGAAATTTGATATAAATACATGTGCATGATCTTCGAAGGTTTCTTTTTTTCACACAGTGATTATATTGTCGCGCATACATGTAGACGCGTCAGACTGGGTTTTTTGCACTTACATATTTCTTCCTATGCGAAAGTAAGTACAGTGGCATTTCTTCATGAATATGTGTTCCGTTAATTCTATTTAACAGTTCCTGTAGCCGATGATGATACCAGCAAATGTGCAGTTTCATGGCAGTGTGTCTGTCTATTCTTAATAGACCTCATTTGTCATGATCTGAGGCCCATATATGTGCTATTTATGAGATGCCTCTGTCCATTAACATATAGCAACATTTTACTTAATATATTTTATTCTTTGACAGTCAATAATATAATCCTTCCTTTTCGAGAGCATGGCCTTCCAGTAGGTAATCCAGATCTCATGAAAACAGTAAAACAAATTTGCAGAAATGTCATGGCTGCAAAATATGCCGTCACACAGCCTGGTATGAGTGCTACACTCACAGATATATTTGATGACATATTACAACAAGCGAAAATCCTCCAGAATGACACAGGCGAATAATACCTTCACTGCAATGGAAAACGAGCTGATCATCAATAGCCGCCAGACAAAGGGATTGGAACAATCACTCAAGTTCTGGTGCAAAAGGTCACCAATACTGTCACCAGCATGTGAAAACTCTTCTACATGTACTAAGCGACCAGTATCGGCAGTTGATGAACCACTGTGCAAGCGGCAGCTGTTTGACAACAATGAAATATTTGACAGTGCATAAGATAAAGTTCTCTTACAATTAGTTCTTCCAGAAGGTAAAGGCAAAGGTAAAACGACCAAGACCAGTTCTTTCCATAGATCATGTTGACGCTTCCGGTACATGTACCACTGAGTGGTCTCTTCGTAAAACTTTGAGTCTATTTTGAGGAATGAGATTTACCCTGAATTTCGTTGATATTTTCTTTGATGTTGAAAAATTCTGTCATGCATTCAATCATAACTTCAACTTACCCTTTCATAGCTAACCATTTCATACTTACATTTTATTTTCTTGTTCAAACTCTTTCTTTTTAACATTTACTTGAGTTTATTATCGTCTTACTACTGATCTACTAGCAACTCTAATCGAACGTAGCACCTGTGTAACTGCATAGTCCTTACTAACAATACTAATATATGTTATTGCCTGCATTGATTTCAGGTCCTTTAATTATTATCCATTCACCTGATTGACAATGCTTCTTTTCTTCATTTTCCTGGGCACTTTCCAAACTATGCACTTAAATAGCATTCCTATAAATCACATATTTTTCACCTATGCCTTTTCTTATTTACTAAGTGTCTGTTGATTCTGTACTTCTGTTATGCATGGTTTGAAACTGGAAGTTATTTACAAAATTCTGTAATATTTTCATCAGATCCGCCTCCTCGTGGTGGTCCCAGGCAACTTCATCAGATTTGTATTGTCATTTATTAGGCTGACTTGGCTTGATCCGTTTTCAACGCAATGCTTACTTTCTCGTGAACTAAATGTGATCATTCAAAATCAACATCTACCATTCTACTGTTTTACTTTTCGTCTAATAATACATCATTCAAATCCAATGAAGGTGAAGGATCTCTAGTTGGCATGTTTCATTATATGCATGTATTATATGTACAATGTATAATCCAATCAAAATCATCCCTTTCTTCCACGTGACAATATGATTACTTTATTCGACACTCAAGAGGTTGTATATCTCTGTATATTACCAATCCGCTGGTACATATATGACTTCTGTCAATTCCGCTGTATATCACCATGTGTTACATTCTAACCTCATTATTAGTGGATCAGCGGGTGGTTGGTGGGAGCTCGGTGGGCTTCAATGCTTTTGCTGAGAAGCAACAGAAACTAAATAATACGGTGTCTAGTTATGTGTTTGTACTTTTTTGTAGCATGTGTGGATGTCCTGTCTGTGCTTTGTGTGTTTTGAGTCGCTTTTTGTATCTCCTGATACAAATTAGTTGCACCATAATGAGGCTATACTGGAATCTGAGATTACTCATGAACTCATTGAAACATATTGTCTTAATAACCATGTTCATAGTTACCTCAATGTGTGATGCCGCCATAACCGAATAATGCCGAAGAAGGGAAGAGTGAAAGGTCTGCGCCACAGAAAATTATTACAACGACAGTTAAAGTAAAATTCAAGGTAATGCATCATAATATTTATGTATGAAATAAAGCCAGATATATCATGTCGTACAATTCCTCTTGTAAGTCAACCAGCCCTACACATTTTTTCACACACAATTCAGTCATTTCATCTGGAACATGTAACTTCATCTTCTGAACTCTTACATTTAGCCGACTTTAATTGGGCTAGTTTTCAAATCATCAAGCAATCAATTAACAAAATATCATGTATATTTTCAGATATTCAGCTTTAAAATAAAATTTTGGGTGAGCACTTTTCTCTATTATGAAAATTAGAAGCATATCCATAATCCCTATCTTTTTTAGCCCACCATCACTTTTCGTCCGTGGTCCGTCCGTCCGTCCGTCCGTCGTCCGTCAGTCAGTCAGTCCGTCCGTAAACAATTCTTGTTACCGCGATTTCTCAGGAACTACGGCATGGATCTTTTTCAAATTTGGTACACAGGTTCCCCTTGGGGTCTAGTTGTGCAAGAAACCTTTTCTGGTCCGATTCGAAAATCCAATATGGCCACCAGGCAGCCATCTTGGATTTCCCCCTGAAACCTTGTTACCGCGATTTCTCAGGAACTACTGCATGGATCTTTTTCAAATTTGGTACCCAGGTTCCCCTTGGGGTCTAGTTGTGCAAGAAACCTTTTCCGGTCCGATTCGAAAATCCAATATGGCCACCAGGTAGCCATCTTGGATTTCCCCATGAAACCTTGTTACCGCGATTTCTCAGGAACTACTGCATTGATCTTTTTCAAATTTGGTACACAGGTTCCCGTTGGGGTCTAGTTGTGCAAGAAACCTTTTCTGGTCCGATTCGAAAATCCAATATGGCCATCAGGCAGCCATCTTGGATTTCCCCATGAAACCTTGTTACCGCGATTTCTCAGGAACTACTGCATGGATCTTTTTCAAATTTGGCACACAGGTTCCCCTTGGGGTCTAGTTGTGCAAGAAACCTTTTCTGGTCCGATCCGAAAATCCAATATGGCCACCAGGCAGCCATCTTGCATTTCCCCATGAAACCTTGTTACCGCGATTTCTCAGGAACTACTGCATGGATCTTTTTTCAAATTTGGCACACAGGTTCCCCTTGGGGTCTAGTTATGCAAGAAACCTTTTCTGGTCCGATCCAAAAATCCAATATGCCCACCAGGCAGCCATCTTGGATTTCCCCATGAAACCTTGTTACCGCGATTTCTCAGGAACTACTGCGTGGATCTTTTTCAAATTTGGCACACAGGTTCCCCTTGGGGTCTAGTTGTGCAAGAAACCTTTTCTGGCCCGATCCGAAAATCCAATATGGCCACCAGGCAGCCATCTTGGATTTCCCCATGAAACATTGTTACCGCGATTTCTCAGGAACTACTGCATGGATCTTTCTCAAATTTGGTTTAAAATTAGACATAGGCTGAAAATATATCATTAGCAATATAAACTCAGCAAGAGATACCAAAGTGAACACAATGCGATTGACAGATTGTAAACTTGCGACTAACTGGGATATATATCGTACTCGGGATATTAAATCCAAGTTTGGATATTGAAATTTATCCTAATTGGGATATTTTGATCGATTTTCATGCTAAACGTCAATGGCGAATTTCAGCATCTAAACTACAAAAACAGGATAGAATCTACTTCACAAAACTGCCAATCCGATTGTATAATTTTGCTGACTTTTCCTCGCCAAAATGATTCTCTGTGTTATTACAATTACGTGCATTATTTTTTTTTGTGTTGTTGTTTGCAGTATATGTCCCATCACTCACCACTGGTGTATGCCTTTATACGAACACGATAACTACGGTAGCAAAATATGCCAACTTGCAATCATGGAAGTATAAAAATGATATCCAATGTGGGATATTTTATCCCAGTTGGGATATATATTCCACTTAGCAGTTTACCCCGACCTGTTCACTGTGCAGAGGTGGTGCTCCTAATCAAAACGAGGTTTCATCCAACGACAGCTTTGGTTGGCTGACTTAGAGTATTGGGATGTATATGTTTCACTCGTTTAGATCGGCAGCCATTTTGACACAAGTGAGTTGGCAGATATGTTCTCCTGTATTGTTCGTTCATAATTTACATAAAATAAAGAACCCCAAGCGTTTTAGCGGACAACACTGAACTACATAACGGATAATTTCACTGTTAACACTGATGAAACACGCAAGTATGGTAGCATAGTTTGGAATATTGATTTTCTTTTGGAACGAAGGCATTTGTGAATTGTGTTCATCATCATGCATGACGGTGTTCGAGGGAGGGAATTTGGCTTAATGTCACACTCAAGTTTGTTTCACTTATATGGTGACAGTCAGTTTGGTTGGTGGAGGAAGCCGAAGTACCCGGAGAGAACCACCGCCCTTCGGCAAGTAACTGACAAACTTTCACACATGGACCAGCTGGGCTCGAACCCTTGTCGGTTCAGCGGTGTGAGGCTAGCGGTCACCAGCGAAGCGCCTTAGACCACTCGGCCACCGAGGGCCCCTGGCGGTGTTCGATGCGTGACTCACCCTCGTGATGTTCCGCGACCTGTGCTAAGTTAATTCCTCTGATAAATCGATCACCGGAGGTGATATTTGAGGAAAACAGTGGGGATGATCGATGTATTGCAAATCGAGTGAACCGAAAGTCGTGAAGTATGAGATTGAACCAGCAAGGGCCCAGTTTCCAACACCGGAAGGTAGAATATATTGAACGCGGCTTGTTTCAAATCCAAACAGACGATTTTAGTCAAAAAAAAACTTTCTTTAGATCCAGTTTGTGCTGTTTGTAAAATAAACTAAACAATTGAGAACACTGGAATTCTGTCTGTGACGATAGATGATCATGAAGATTGGAAATTTATCAGTTCATTTCTCACTGCCAGCTCATATATGCTTGAAATGGCAACAGTCCAGAACCTTCTTTTACTCATTCGTCATGGACACCAAGGTTCCCGATCTAGTTTTGGCTATTTTTTAGCTTATTATGTGTCCCGACTAATAATGAGAACGTTTTTTTTTGTTTTTTGTTTTTTTTTCAAAAACAAAAATTTGATGTGTACTGAAACTTATGTCACTGGTTCAGTATGTGCCCCAGTTTCGAACCACTATATGGTCAGTACCGGCTACCGGCCTCAGTATATGTATCCAGACCAACGGTAAAGTCGTAATTTATGCCTAAATTTCTGCACTATAGCGTGGTATACAAATTTTTCCCGGACAAACTATGAAGAAGCAACAGGGGTCTCGTTTATTCACGATGTTGTTTTTCTAATTCCGGGTCACACTTCCAGTTCCAAATCGGGCGACCCCTACAAGGGGAAACAACTCCTTCAGGACTGAAACTCGGCGTGCCGACCCCCAGGTGGAACAGGAATAACGATTTCAGTCACCTCCGATATAAATTCATTAGTTAATAGAGAGATTGATCATTGAAAAATGACTTGTCTCCAAAGTAGGCAGTTAAAAATCTTGACCGCCATGGCGAATGATATTTTGAAGATTCAGAAGTATAAGAGGTATTTTCTACTCGGCACGAAATATTGGTTACTATTGCTCCCAAGTTCCAAATCTCCAGCAGAAATGAGATCAATCCGATTTCCACTGTAATAAACCATCTTAAAAAATCGGATTTCTCAAAAAATCTGACAAAACGTTCCCAATAGATTTGTTGGTACAGACAATAGAGTTTTAACATCGATGACAACAACACCTTTTCGAAAACTGATTTTTTTTGTCTAAATTTTATAATTTTTAGGGGGTTTTTTCAGATCATTTTCATTTTTTTTTTTTTACCCTTCGGCCATTTTGGCCTCGGGGTATTGTCGCCATGTGCGTCCGTCCGTACCTCCGTTACCGCATTTTAGGCAAAACCGCTTGAGACACAACCACCAAATTTTCAACACTTATTTATCTAGTGCTAAGTCAGATGCCTATCAAAGGTGGCTCCCCTCGGCCCATATTTTACAGAGTTATGCCCCTTTACAGATATATTAATTTCTATTTCTGTCCTATATGCCTGAACTATATCTGCAGAACTGTGTTCGGTATAGCTACTATATCTTGGAACCCCATTTATATCACTGTATTCTACAAACCAACACTCGCCTCGGCTCATGGAGTTATGCCCCTTTCGGATGTAATGATATTCGATTTTGTTATCTGTAGTTGAATGTACAAGTTATATTTGCAGATCTGTGTTCAGTACAGCTTATTCGTCTTGGTTCTAAGTTAGACGCCTATCGAAAGCGGCTCCCTCGGCCCATATTTTACTGAGTTATGCCCCTTTACAGATATATTGATTTTTATTTCTCTCCTCTATGCCTGAATGTCACCAACTATATCTGGAGAACTGTGTTCGGTATAGCTACTATATTTTGGAAACAAAGGATTACTCACCTCGGCTTATGGAGTTATGCCCCTTTCAGATGTAATAATCTCTGATTTTGTTATCTGTAGCTGAATGTACAAGTTATATCTGCAGATCCATGTTCGGTACAGCTTATTCGTCTCGGTTCTTATTTTACAGAGTGGTAAGTCAGATGCCTATCGAAAGTGGCTCCCCTCGGCCCATATTTTACCGAGTTATGCCCCTTTACAGATATATCATTTTTCTATTTCTGTCCTATATGCCTGAATGTAACCAACTACCGGTATATCTTGATCATCCCACATAGAACTATCTCTTCCCCATTTCACACTACACATGGGTCTCAGTCACTTGGGGAAAGCCGAGGGGTTTTCATCAGATCAATCTCATGTTTATATATTCATACCATCTTTACAGTAGTAAAACTCGACAACTTTGAATCCCTGGACAACACGTGTGCATCAGCATTGCATATCATATGTGATGAAATTTTTTGACAAACAGGATCTACTAAAAATCAGGGGTGATTGAATTATTACAACTTCCGATCGTATTTTTCTCCAAAAATCGTGGGTGATCGATTCCCGACAGGGTAATCGTTTTGTTAGAGGAATTACCATATATAAACCTCACAGAAATGAAACTTGCAACGCGATTAAACTTATCAGGGCAAGCAGAATGTAAATTTTAATGGAGGTTCGTGTGATATTTTCAAAAATTCTCTGTACCGAACATGATTTAGGGCGAGGTCATGGTTTGCTGCGATGTCAGTGTCATGTTGTGACGACACAACAACAGTTATGAAATTTATCAAATTGTCACCATCATACTTTGACATTAGCCAAACAACTTTTTATGGATGTATATATTTCACAGCATGGGAGGGAAGCGCAAATCCTCACGTCGGCAGGCTGAGCAGCGGAGGTCGCGGATGAGACAGAGGAGGGCTGAGACTGATTCGTCATTCCATGGTCTGGAGGAACCATCCCTTCTGGAGGGAAAATCTTCAAATGCCCCGAGGTTAACAACTCCTCGGGGAAGTCTGTCCATCCCACACGGGGATGTCCCACCGGGGTCTGATTCGCATCCGTGCGTCTGTACACCATCGAGTGTACCACCATCAGCTACACAGGATAGTAGAATTGATGGTGCAGGGCAGACGACCACCACTGACTCGGAACCTTCCGTTTGCACCTCACCGAGGGTGCCATTGCCACCGTGCAATGCAGTGGTGTCAGAATTATGTACAAAAGTTGCAAGAACTAAGAACAAACGAACAAACCAAACCACTTCAAGAAATAGATCTGTTACAAACAGTGAACATACAAATCCATGCAAACCTTACATACCTGAACTTCCTGTTGATAAACAAACAGACAAAATATTTGTTTCAACACATGACACTCATTATGATGTTGTCGTAGATGCTGAAGGAGAACATGAATCAGTAGAAACGTGTCCGGGTATAATTTCACAACATATATTCGAAGGAAACACAGATATTTTTAGTTTCCCAGTACCAATACAGGGTCACTTCGACCAAAGCCATCCAAGATTTCAGGACAATGCTGGTAAACAGTGTGTAATGAATAGTCTATCAGCTCTCATATACAGTCAAGAGAAACCAACAACAATTTGGACATCAAATGATGTAGACCAGATACTTGTAAATGGAAACGAAATGTATGAATCTTTGCAGCGAAGTAGCACAATCCATCATGATCTCCTAACCATTACTGACATTCCTGGGTCAGTGGAATACACAAATGGTAATATGTACAATTTTGCATTTCAAGAACCACTAATGGGAACACTGGGCAATACTCGACAAAACCTAGATGAACTGCAGTTTGTAACACTGGCTGAAGCATTACATGCTACTTTACTTCAAAACAGTAATGATGCTGCTATTGTAACATTCAAAGGAAGTACATTCATTGTAATTAAGCAGAATAACATGTACTGTGTTAGCGACTCTCACTCAAGAAACTTGACTGGTTCTGTTGATCCAAATGGATTAAGTATTGTGCTACATTATTGTGACATACACGATGTATCTGAACATTGTCTTCGTCTAGCACAATCAATGGCTTATCGGGCAGATGATATTTTCGAAGTCAGAGCTGTCAAGATATTGAGGATAAGTTCAGACAATTGTACTGATCAGACACCAAAGAGTTCTGAGAAGTCTACAGGATTGACTGAAGAAACGGCAAATGATAGACTTCTGTTATATTTTCAAGATCAGAAAAAAAGACAAATGTTAAAGAAGGAAAAATCTTCAACTAACCATAAAAGTGACGAAACAAAATCTTGTACACGGCGAGAGTACATGCGTGCGTACATGAAGAAAATGAGACAAACAAGTTCAAAGAAAAAAATATTGAAAGAAACTGACAAAAGACGCAAAACAAGTGCTAGAGAAAAATATCCAGAAAAGCACAGAATAATAGATGTCCAAGTAAACAGAAATCTAGGCAAAATGAACCGGAAAAGCACAGAGTAATAAATGTCCAAAGTAAACGGAAATCTAGGCAAAATTAACCGGAAAAGCACAGAGTAATAAATGTCCAAAGTAAACGGAAATCTAGGCAAAATGAACCGGAAAAGCACAGAGTAATAAATGTCCAAAGTAAACGGAAATCTAGGGAAAAAGATCCGGAAAAGCACAGGATAATGGCGGTGCACAGTAAACGGAAAGCAAGGAATGATCCAAGCTTCTTAGAGATTGAAAAACAAAGTAAGAGGAGTGCCAGGAAAAAAGAACCAGAAAAGCAGAGAATAATAGATGTCCAAAGTAAACGGAAATCTAGGCAAAATGAACCGGAAAAGCACAGAGTAATAAATGTCCAAAGTAAACGGAAATCTAGACAAAATGAACCGGAAAAGCACAGAGTAATAGATGCCCAAAGTAAACGGAAATCTAGGCAAAATGAACCGGAAAAGCACAGAGTAATAAATGTCCAAAGTAAACGGAAATCTAGGCAAAATGAACCGGAAAAGCAGAGTAATAGATGCCCAAAGTAAACGGAAATCTAGGGAAAATGAACCGGAAAAGCACAGGGTGACAGATCTGAAACGTAAGCGGAAATGTAGAGAAGATTCACAGCTTTTAGAACAAGAAAGATTATTGAAGAAAACAGCTAGACTTGATCCAGCGTTTTCACAAGCGGAGTCAAAGGCAGATTTGACCAGAAAGAGACAACTGCGACAGGATAGAACTTTCCTCACGATTGAAAGAATGAAACAATCCGAAAGAAGAAGGCATATTACACAAGAAGAAAAAGCCTCGGACAGAAAACGAAAATCAGAAGATCGAAAGAGCCAAGAGTATTTTCAGCACGAAAAAGAACAATGTAAAAAAAGACGTTTCGGGCATGATATAGACGGATGTATCAATGTTTTCTATAAAAAAAAAACAGAAAAAGGACCAGAGTATGTATGTACCTGTTGTCATCAAACATGGTTTAGAGAAAGCGTAACAGAGAGTTGTCCTGTTCCTATATTTCAAACATATAAAGATTTCTATACAGGATACAAATCTGTAGATGGAAAGGAATGGATTTGTCACACATGCTTATCCACATTAAAGAAATGTAAAATTCCAAAACTCTCTGTTGCCAATGGGATGACCTGGCCTGATAAACCCCCGAGTTGAACTTGCACCCTCTCGAAGAATGACTTGTAGCGCTTAGAATACCCTTTATGCAGATAAGAGAACTACCACGAGGTGGACAGTATTCAACAAAAGGCAATGTAGTCAACGTCCCGATTGATATTCAGCCAACACTGAATGCATTACCAAGACAAATGGATGAACAATTCACAGTGTCTGTAAAACTGAAGAAAAGACTTTCGTACAAATCGTGTGTGTTTTCTGAAAATGTGCGACCAACTGTTGTACTCACAGCTTTACACTGGCTTATGAATAATAGTCAGCTGTATAAGAATTCTGGTCTGGCAATTGATGAGAATTGGATTAGCGAGACTACTAATAGTGCTCAAGAAATTGTTCAAGAATTCGCAAGATCACAAAACTTAAACGGCGGACTTGCACATAGTTGTTCGGACACTGCAGATGGTAGACAATCTGAAATTGTTTATTCAGAAGCATTTACTGTTAGAAAATCAAGATACATTTATCGAAATCCATGAAGATGATCGCGTTCAAGGCAATTCTGACACACTCATCGACCAAATAAATCTTGAAACCAACAATGGCCTAGTTTTAGCACCTGGCGAAGGACAACAACCACTTAGCATTTATCATGATAAAGATGCCGAAGTACTCTCTTTTCCAACAATATACTGTGGACAGAAAAGATTGGAAAACAATGACCGGCAGGTACCTGTATCTTACAGTGATGTTTCAAAATGGGAACTGCGAAGTGTTGATCGAAGAGCTGCAACATGTGTTCCAAATCTCTTTTTCAAACTGAACAAGATACAAAGGAAACAAGGGGTTGATAAAGTCAACTTAGCTGTTCGAAGGAAGAAAAGTGAAGGAAAGAAAATTACAGCCAAAGAAGCGCGAAACCCTGAAATTGTTGACAAGATGGTTAACTTGAATGAAGGTTACTACATTTTTAGAACACTTCGTAATTCTTCAGCATACCTTTCTTCAAGAAAAAAGGATGTGTTTGCTATGATTAGACAATTAGGACTCCCAACATGGTTTATGTCCTTATCTTCAGCTGATACTCGTTGGACAGAGTTACTTAAAACATTAGCTGTCTTAGCTGGTGTGCCGTGTTCCGATAAAGACATAGAAAATATGACATGGTCTGACAAAGTCAAACTTGTTCAAAAAGATCCTGTAACAACGTCCAGGTACTTTGACCACAGAGTGCAGGTATTTGTAAACACTGTACTTAAAAGTGAACACTCTCCAATTGGAACTGTTACAGATACATTCCAACGTATTGAATTTCAAAATCGAGGCTCGCCACACACTCACATGATAGTATGGACAGAGAATGCACCAAAATATAATGTGAATTCTGAAGAAGACATTGTTCAGTATGTTGACAAATATGTGACTTGTTCCCTAGATATCGAGGAAGACTTAGGAGACTTGGTTCAACTGCAAATTCATAAGCATTCGAAAACATGCAAGAAAGGTGGTAGATCTGTCTGTAGATTTGGCTTTCCCCTTCCACCACTTCAAAAGACAATGGTCTTAGAACCACTAGAAAATGATGTCGAGGATTACAGGAAAAAATACTCAGAAATACATGCTAGAATGAATGAGTTCAAGGACGGATGTGATATGTCGTACGAACAATTTCTAAAAGATGTGGTGCGAATGGAAGAATCTGAATATATTAAATGCATACGAAGCTCTCTCAAAGGGCCCAAGGTGTTTTTGAAAAGAAAACCATCAGAGATGCGTGTGAATTATTACAATAAAGTTGTGCTTAGCGCATGGAGAGCAAACCTGGACATACAATTTGTACTTGATCCCTATGCGTGTGCAATGTACATTGTTTCCTATATCAGCAAATCACAGCGAGGTATGAGTACTATGCTAGAACAGGCGTCTAAAGAAGCAACAGAGGGAAACATGGATCTCAAGAGGCAGATTCGACATATTGGAAACCAGTTCCTTAATTTTGTTGAAATAAGTGCCCAAGAAGCATCATATCTCGTGTTACAGATGCCACTGACGCGAGCATCTCGTGAAGTAGTATTCATCAATACATCTCCTGCAGACCAGCGAGTTTTTCTCTTAAAAAATGAAAAACAGCTGGAACAGCTTCCAGATGACTCGACAGACATTGAATCTGACAATGCAAAAAGTATGCAAAAAGACCAAAAAAAATTGAAAAATACTGTCTCGCTGATTATGTTTCCGAGTTAGAAGTTAAGTATAGACAAAAGGAACCTACTTTTGAAGTTGAATGCAATGATGATGATAACGGTCATTTACCCGCATCTGACAATAACGTTGAGACAGACAGTGATACAGAGTTCGGTGATACAAATATTGTGATGAAATTGCGAGGTGGCATAACAATCAGAAAAAGGAGGAACCTTACGATATGTAAGATACAGCAAGAGCACAAATTCTGAGAACTTCTACAGAGAAAAACTTCTTCTATTTATGCCATGGAGAGACGAAAACAAAGATCTTAAGGGTGGATACGACACATATGAAGGTCATTACCAAAATAAAAGTGCAGAAATTTTACCATTGCTGCAAAAATACGAACACCATGTCGAAGAATTAGATCTAGCGAGGCAACAAGCTGAACAAGACCTTTCCACAGAGTTTGACATTTTAGCACCCAACACTGAACAAGTGCAAGCAGAAGATGCTGAGCAATCTACCAGTCAGTCAGAGGACTTTATCTACTTTATTCCCCCTACACAATCCCGGAGCACAGCAGATATTGGCCAAGATCTTGATTTACCTGGTACCTCTGTATCCGTTGAAACAAATTCAATACTGCTTCCAGATGATGAATACCGGGCTTTGCTCCGATCTCTTAACATTAAACAACGAGAATTTTTCAATCACGTTATACAATGGATTTCTACAAAGACTGACCCTCTGTACGCATTCCTCTCGGGAGGAGCGGGTGTTGGAAAATCTGTAGTAGTACAAGCTCTCTATCAAACACTACATAGACTTCTAAATTCCAAAGATGGAGATGACCCGGATACTATAAAGATCTTATGAACAGCATTCACAGGAAAGGCAGCTTACAACATAAATGGGGTAACAATAGCCTCCGCTTTCCACAAGAAAATGTTCCAAACACAACAGCATATGTACAGTGATGAGCTAAATACATTTCGAACAACTTACAAAGACCTTGCTGTTATCATTATCGATGAAATCTCCATGGTTGGTAACAAGCTCTTCGCTTTCATGCATGACCGACTACAAGAACTAACAGGTACAAAACGAGATTTCGGAGGGATAAGTATAATAGCTGTCGGAGACTTTTATCAGTTATGTCCTGTAGCAGATTCATGGATCTTCTCTGATTTGTCTGTCGGTCTAGCAAGCAATTTATGGAAAAAACATTTCCAAATGTTTGAACTCGCCGAAATTATGAGACAAAAAGATGACTTGCCATTTGCTGAGATGTTAAACAGGTTAAGATTCAATCAACTCCTACCAACAGATAAAGAAATTATCACATCTCACACGATTTCTACAACGTCTGTAGACTATCCAAGGAAAGCTCTGCATTTATTTACAGAGAACAAGAAAGTTGATAACTTCAACAGCACATTGATTCAAGATCTGAAAACTGTAAAAGTAGACGTCTTCGCCGATACGGATATTATTTCCCCCGTGAACATGAACAAAGAGACTAAGATTCACTTGGTAGAAGAAATTAATAAGAAAGACAAACTCAGCCAAACTGGAAACCTGCCTAGTGTGCTGAAACTTGCGGTTGACATGACATATGATGTAACAGTCAATGTTGACGTCGATGATGGGTTGACAAATGGTGCATCAGCAATTCTGAAACACATCGAGTACAAAGGAACATCTAAGAGACCAGCCATTGTGTGGGTTCTTTTTACCGATACAAACATTGGTAGCAAAAGAAGAAAACAGTACAAACATCTCTATCATACAGGTATTGATCAGCAATGGACACCAGTATTTGAAACAAAACGGACATTTCTTCATAACAAAAAAACTTATCAAAGAATCCAATTTCCACTTGCCCCAGCTGCAGCTAAGACTGTTCACAAAGCACAAGGCGCCACAGTTGATGAAGTTGTTGTAGATCTAAGCTCCAGTTATAAACCACCACATGTTCATTATGTTGCACTGTCTCGAGTTCGCAAATTAGCAAACTTGCACATTCTTGACTTCAATGAGAAAGCATTGAAAGTGGATGAAAAGGTACATCAAAAAATGGAAAGGCTTCACAAGAATCCACTTCAGTTGTGTTATACACCTCTGTACAGTATTGACAACTCCCAGGTAAAACTACTGTTTAACAATGCTAGATCCCTGCATTTACATATAGACGATATCAAGAGTGATCCAAATGTACACAATGCAGACTTAATTGGAATTTGTGAGACACGTCTTGTAAATACAGACGGAGCTGATCAGTATGAACTGCCAGGGTTTCAAATGTATAGATTAGATGAAGCTCGGCCATCCAACACGACCAGACCATTTCATGGACTAGTCGCATACATAAAACATGATATAACTGTGAACAAAATAAACTCTCACATCTATGATAACGTCGAATTTATCTTCATAGATGCAGAAATCAAAAGAAATGATGTTCAAGTTATATTCATCTACAAAACACCAAAACTGTCAGATATACAACTACAACATGTTGTACGCAACAATATCCAGCCATTCATAAATACACAGAAACCGACTTTCTTTCTTGGAGATTTTAATATTACAAGCGTCTAGTCCGTCATTCATAATCCAGCCGTCGTCCATTAGAGAATATCCGCGTCCATAATCCAAAGACCTATTCCATTTCCATATAACAGTATTAGCACCAAATTCAAAAAGACAAAAGTATACATAAACTTGCTGGAGAAAGATAATACATTTGTACGATTCATGGAACAGGAATTAGGACTTGCCCAGTTAATCACTGAACCTACAACTGTAAATGGAACATTACTCGACCACGTCTACACCAATGAAAAGAGTGTGCAGGCTGGCGTAATACCAAGTTATTGGTCTAACCATCGACTTGTATTCTGTGCATTTACATCCGTTCATTGAAAGTCATCTCTTTATCAGCCAACATATTTCTCAGCAAATCCGACAACAATCACAAATGAAAAAACAACGAATTTCTACACGAAAACAAGAACGAATTAGAGCGTATTACAAATTTACTATATGAATTCTAATACATCGATAATTCTAAGCATCTACTCCCTTAATCCATAATCAGACGTCCAATAAAGGAGGGTCCCCGTTCTTAGCCAATGACCAAATTAGTGTGATTTGTCACTTTAGAGCATCATATTACAAATATGTAAAATGCAGACAATTTACACCGACTCTAGGCTCCTGGCACATAATTCAAGCCATTCCTCGAGTTACGCTCTACCAATGTCCATGGGTGGCCTGCATGGGCATCTCCAAGATGCCTTGACTTTGGCATCACCAAGATGCCTTGAAATGGGAAACGTGAAGAAGAGATAAAGATCACCAGGATGCTCTGACGAGGTGTCGATTCCTGTACTTAATCGTTGGAGTGTCTTCTGACAAGTGAGTACAACCCTTCCGTTTATTCTATTACGTCACCAACATCAGGTAGTTCGCATACATTTCATTGCACTTTTTTTTTTCGTCTTCAGTAATGGTAAGTTATAGCCAGAAAAAAAAATTAAAATATAATTATTCCCTTCTCAATCTGTGACATGTCATACATGAATCGGTTGCGAAAAGTGCGACAAGTTCCATAGTCTAAATCAATACATAGCAGCATCTATTCCTTGTGAGTTTTCACAAATTCCTGGGAACTAACAGATTTTTTTTCTTCAAATTTGGTACACAGGTCGCCATTGCTATCTGTTTATGCAACATGTGTTTTTAGTCCCATTCAAAAATTTAATATATATCCTTCTCTCAGATATATGACCCTCGGCTGCTTTCCAACCTGAAAACCTCAACCTGCGATATCCTCTGTCTCTATGGGTGTAACAGATGTCCGAGCCCTCCCCATTCAGCTAAGGCTCCTGAGAGGAACCTATGTACTCCAGTCAAACAAAGCTATGTTCAACCAGTTTGCTGTGGATCCAACCTGCCAGTTGTGCTCTGAATATCCAGAGTCCCATATACATATTCTTGTCACGTGCGACATCCTTCAGGGCACCAGAGACAAATTCCTTGCCCTGATTTACAAAACTGTGTGGACCGAGTGGCGAGTGCCTCGAAGACCTTAGAGACATATCAACGGCTCCAGAGGATATATCTGCCTTTATCATAGACCCTTCATCTCGTCTGAGCGACCCTGGGTGTGTCGCAAATGTGATGGGTGGTCTCAGGCGATACCTGTACACTCTTCATTATCAGAGAACTGAACTCTTGAACGCTCTGTGATGTCATCTGTAACATTTCACTCCAAATGACATTCAACACCCTCCAGCATATTCTACTTTATTTTTATATCCCTTAATTGACTTTCACTTATAACACTCACAGCATTGGAGGTCCTCCTAAACACAGAAGGAATCTATGAACTATGGCCACCTATCTCCCTTCATCAATTTCACATTCAAACCTTGTTACCGGACATTCCATCTCGTCGCATTTGCCGACAGGGTGACCGCGACTTTATGATTTCTTAATAAATCTATATTAAACAACAAATTGTTCCTATTTATTTGTTGGGTAACAGCAGACCTACTTTGTGTCTTTGCCATTGCAGAAGTAAATTGCAGTGCGGCAAAGAAGTATCGATGTCCCATGTATTGAAGGTATACGTCCGCCATTCCCCTACTAAAACAGTTCTTTCGAAGACATTCGTCCATGAACTTTCATTAACATGAAACGTTTCATTCTCAAAGAACATTGTTTCACAAAACATTCACATCGCAATGTTAAGGAGGTAGGCCCTACGGATTGGTTTAAATTTTAACTGACATAAAATATAAACAGCATAACTGCTTGCGCATATTACTTTCCTCTCGTATTTAAAGACAATACCATTTCTTCCCGCCTTTCCCAAAATAATCCCCTGTTTATCAAGTCATTTCCTTGAAAAATAAAGACTAAAGCCATTGTTTAATATACTGTCCCCTTTTCGATCTTTTTCACTCAAATTCAAAATTCTGCAAACAAAATTACAAATCAATGGTTTGTTCTTGGTAACAATGGACAAAAAAATCCTCTTGTTATTAGCTTACAATTATTGGACAATGGTGGGCGCCAAGATCCTTCAGGATCTCTCGTATTCTGTATCTGCAGATGTGAGCAGTGTACCCGGGTTGAGCCATGGTGTACCAGAGTCGACCCCTGGTGTACCAAATTCCACCCGGAATAGTGTGACAGATTACATCCATAAGCATGTTGCTGAAGAGGCTTCACATTTACAGGTTAACATATATCATGTTTACACCAATTTGCCGCAAAATGATTAATAGTATTCTACACATTTTTCCTTTTCTATGCTCCACCTGCCCATCTATTCACTAGGGGCCTAGTTCCACATAGCTATTGCTACATGCAGTTATGACAGTCTTCTCTCACCATTCAAGATGTAGGGACGTCAGAGTGACCGTATGATGCACGGTTTGCCTGCATCTGTATAACACTGACTACTTATGGGCATGATAACTTTATCCACATGCCACGGGTTCTCGCACAATACAAATAGTGTCAGTTTTGTTCAAAACATACTCAACCCATCAATTATTGTCCCCTTTCAGATTGTGCAAGCCATGCCAGTGTCGCAAGGGTATAAAATACCCAAGCTTCAGGTGACATCCAATATTCCTGGTCCTCAATCCGTGTGCTCCACCTCAGGAACAAGACTATCAAAAGTAATTATGATAACTGGGAGGACAAAAAACTCTTCATCTTGCAGGTTTACAAACATATGACCTGCATACATTTGAGGCTTATTACTTTCAAAATGACAGTTTTTTACCCTGTCCCTTCTGTTCATGTGTATAGATTTACTCTAAATACTCTAAATACTTTCAGTCCATATATCTGAGGAAGTACATGAAGAAGAGAAGAATTATGGACGAGCAATATAGAATCAAAGAGAGGACAATACAAAGGTTACAGAGGAAGCAACAGAGAGAAGAATCAAAATACAGAACAATACAGGCCAACAGGGAAACCCCACAACGGAAAAGAAAGAAAGAAGACAAGGACTATAAACAGCCGGAGACTGACAGGGAAACACCACAACGTAAGAGAAAACTATTAGATACAGAATACACACAGTCGGATGCCAACAGGGAAACGCCACAACGTAAGAGAAAGGGAGAAGATACACAATACACACAGTCGGAGAAGAACAGGGAAACGCCACAATGTAAGAGAAAGAGAGAAGATACATAATACTTACCGTCGGAGAAGAACAGGGAAACGCCACAACGTAAGAGAAAGAGAGAAGATACAGAATACACACAGTCGGAGAAGAACAGGGAAACGCCATAACGTAACAGAAAGAGAGAAGATACAGAATACACACAGCCGGAGAAGAACAGGGAAACGCCACAATGTAAGAGAAAGAGAGAACATACAGAATACACCCAGTCGGAGAAGAACAGGGAAACGCCACAACGTAAGAGAAAGAGAGAAGATACAGAATACACACAGTCGGAGAAGAACAGGGAAACGCCACAACGTAAGAGAAAGAGAGAAGATACAGAATACACACAGTCGGAGAAGAACAGGGAAACGCCACAATGTAAGAGAAAGAGAGAAGATACATAATACTTACCGTCGGAGAAGAACAGGGAAACGCCACAACGTAAGAGAAAGAGAGAAGATACAGAATACACACAGTCGGAGAAGAACAGGGAAACGCCACAACGTAAGAGAAAGAGAGAAGATACAGAATACACACAGTCGGAGAAGAACAGGGAAACGCCACAACGTAAGAGAAAGAGGGAAGATACATAATACTTACCGTCGGAGAAGAACAGGGAAACGCCACAACGTAAGAGAAAGAGGGAAGATACAGAATACACACAGTCGGAGAAGAACAGAGAAACGCCATAACGTAACAGAAAGAGAAAAGATACATAATACTTACCGTCGGAGAAGAACAGGGAAACGCCACAACGTAAGAGAAAGAGAGAAGATACAGAATATACGCAATCGGAGAAGAACAGGGAAACGCCACGACGGAAAAGAAAACGATGTGAAACAGAATACAAAATATCTTAGACTTTCAGAGAAACACTGCACCGTGGACAGGTTAGAGAAAACAAAAGAAGCTCCCCCCTCCCTGAAATGATCACACAGTTTCATGATACTGTATCGGAAGGACCAATTTAGGTTTGTTCAAGCTGTAAGCAGCTGTGGTTTAAACACAGTGTTTCAAGAGTACAGGAGATGATGAAGGTATTTCAACAGTGCCCACAAGTCTTGAGTGTTAACTGACAAGTTTGGGTGTGCAGAACATGTAAGTCTTACGTTCTGAAGGATAGAATCCCTCCATGTTCTGTCATGACGACGATTTAGCTCACCAATCCCGAGTGTACGAGTTGTCACAGCGACACAGCTCACCAAATACCAATATACGAGTTGTCAGAGCATTCCATCATAGCTCTCTAGATTTGTATCTAATACCGCTTATGGCGGTGCTAGGGACCGTGTGGTCATGTAATCCAAGTTTCCACATGAACTGGTACAATAAAAGCGTACCTGAGATACAACATATATGACGAATCTTTAGATTCTTGGTTTGTGCTTTAGAATAGAATGAATAAAATGACATTTCCTGAGAAAGGAATATTGAAAAAATTAAATCCTCTGGAACTAACTCTTCTCGCGGTTCGACTACCGTTTATGAAAATACACCAAGCCTCTAGAGGCAAACAAAACGTCTCTTCGAGGAAATATGGTTTTAGTGCCTGCTGACGTACAGAACACCGTGACATGGTTACTTAGACTAACAACCAATACGGCTACGATAAAAGCCACACTGAAACGTAGGCTACGGTACAAACATCATGTTTATTGCCTCAATATTCGTCCAGAATTAGTACGACATGGCGCTCAGTTTTTATCCCAGACTCCATTGTTCAAAGAACACATTACTGTGAATGAGAATTGGGAATTGGAGGTCTCCGAAGTACAAGAAGAAGCAACAAGCACTAATGATGATGAACGAAGATTACAGCTCTGTATCCAGTTGCAGCAATGCTGAAAGATTGACTGAAGTTAATGGTGGTAATGATGATGACAATGATGCTGATACATGGAGTGAAATCGACGACACTGAGCTGGTTTCTGGAAAAGCAGACACTATGCTAACACCCCCTGATCTCGTTGAAGCTGGTGAAAGATTTTTTGCATGATTTTGCTCCTGGAGAACACAGTGTACCTGTTAGTGTCTTCATGGACAAAGATGTTGAGGAGCTAGCGTTTCCGGGCATTTTCTGTGACGAGAGACGACCATCGAACAATGAAAGACCTGTGAGAGTGCAGATGGAGAAATTGTGAAAGCAGAGTTTAGAAATGTTGACAGAAGAGCAGCCAACACTGTGAAAACGAAGAAAATACAGAACAAGAACATTTTGGTGGATCAGGCTCACTTGGCTGTAAGAAAAGTAAAAACTAAAAATCAACCACTGACTGTGAAAGATGTTCGGGGTTCTGCTGTCCAAGATTTAGTACATCACGACAACGCTTACAAATTTCTGGCTCAGTTCCGAGGATCACCTCCATATTTTGAAAAAGTGAGCAAAGACTTATTTGCTTTAATACGGCATCTTGGACCAGCAAATTTCTTCGTCACTCTCTCGTCTGCTGAAACCAGGTGGTTACATCTGTTGAGAATACTGTGTAAAGTTGTCGGCAAACAGGAATATTCGGATGAAGAGCTGCTGAACCTGTCATGAGATGAGAAGTGCCGCCTGATGCAAACTGACCCAGTTACCTGTGCCAGACACTTTGACTATTCCGTTCAAAAGTTCATCACACAAGTTCTCCAGTCACCATCACATCCTCTAGCTGAAATGGAAGACTTGTCCTACAGAGTGGAGTATCAGCAGAGAGGATCACCCCATATACACATGATGACCTGGTGTGCTAGTTTGATCATCAGTTTGATGATCCTGACATTGGCCAACAGATGAGAACAGAGAACCGACACCTCTATAAAAGAGGATATAGCAAGGACTGGACCCCAATACAGCCTTTGGTGAAACAGTATGCTGCTGGTCATAAGGGACAAGCACAGGTACAACGCTATCAGCTTCCTCTATGGGCTTCACGTGCGAAAACTATTCATTGATCACAAGAGGATACGTTGAACAAGGCAGTTGTCAACCCATCGACACGCCGCAAAGTTGATCACATCCACTATGTCGCTCTCAATAGACTTCAGTCATTGAATGGGGTTTACATTACCAATCTACAGGAAGACAAAATCAGTGTAGACAAAACTGTAGTTACTGAAATGAACAAGCTCTGTGTATCACCTCTGCTGCCAACCCTAGTGGGGGCTGTTAGGGATATTTTGGTTCACATTCTTCCAAAAGCACCAAATTTGGCCCATATGTCGCCCATACCATACTATTTCGATTTTTGACGGGCGCCAAGACGGGCGCCCCCTAGGGCCGCCATATTCGGCGAAATTTAATATGGTCGCCATCCTGGTTATAGTTGAATAACTAAAAGGGCTAGAAATGTGAATAATAGCACTTGATAGTGATTTTGGGGGTCGGAGAATCTGATTGTGATCTTATTTCAACGATTTTAGGTCAAGGTAACCTTTAAGGTCACCCTAAAGGGCATTTTGGGGACAAATTCGCCATTATCAGTGGTTTGGGGCAAGATATATAAACTGCCTCATTCTATTGGTTTCCAGGTTTGAGTAACCCGAATCTGGCCTTATTTTGGCGATTCGGGGCAATATTTCATTTGAGAGTCGCGATAGAGGTCATCCGAACCAGAGGTCAATTGTAGGTATAACACCAAAAGAACCACAAATAATACCATAGAGGTTTGTGGCATTCTCCGATTCTGATCCTATTTTAAAGATTTGAGGTCAACCCATTTTGGGGTCAAAGGTCAAAGATCAACAGTCACCACTAAGAACAATCGAACGAAGAGTATTCAGGAACAAATTATATTACAATACTCCGGAGATGACATCTGCTAACAAAATGCTATAACTATGCCGCTACGCCGATATGTGTATTTAAATGTTCGAAATACAATACAAAGGCCGCCTTAGCAACAATATACCAATGATTATTGGTATCTATACCTTCTGGCTTGCGCTATCAAGGAACTGTGAAGTCGGGTCGCACCCAGTAAGGCTGTGGAAGAGGGGTAGTGCCAAAGATTTGACGGACCGAGATCGGAACAAACGGTATGGACTGAATGTCACAATATTTCTTTCCAGTACCGAAGTCCACCAAGAGTTCCGATAGACCGAGGGTCTTCAAAGACCGGACATCGCTGTCCATCGTGCGAGCATAGGCTGTTGTATGACCCTTCTCCGTGGCATGTGCTAGATGCAGGAGGACCCTAGTGTCCGCCTCGGAATGGTTGCACGGTTGAAGTATTGTGAGGTCATAACGCCTGTTGAAGAACACGGACTCAAAACGGGTACACAGAAGGAGCTTTCCGCTCATGTCAGTCTTGGACATCTGTGTGCTGATGAATGAGAACGGCTCCTTTTTGTTCACATCTTTTAAGAAGCCGCTGATCCATTCATACTTCGGGATTTTAGGGGTTCAGGAAAAAGTATTGTGGCATTCCAGTCCAAACCATCTGTTCCGATCTTGGTCCGTCAATGTCCGTGGCACTACCTCTCTTTCATAGCTTAACGGGGTGCTTCATCGTACTCATGTACAGCAAGGGGTGTGATGCAGCCGGTGTCAATGAGGCCAAGCATCACCTCTTCACCACTGCAACCAGATCGCTGGAAAACATCCCACCTCCCAAGCCGCGCTTTTGCAGCATGTGAAGCGAGCGCTGCTGCAAGCGAGTTTCTACTGGAGCCGCTTCACTCCAGCAGGGAATCCCTGACTTCAGTGAGTGGAGCTGGCACAAAGATTGCACCAGTACATGGCAACCGCTATGGACCACTCTCAGCGACACTTCTATGGCATATGCCATTCTCATGCACTGATGCTGACTCAAGGCATGCACGGGAAGGTGCAAATGCAACTGTGCCGATGTCCGATACATGACCCTCTGCAAATGCGAAGGCGGGTGCGTTAATAACTTGAGCGATGATGACAAGTATTATTTATTGCTGGCATCATAGAGCGCAAGCCAGGATGCATAGGTAGTAAAAGTAATCATTGGTATACTGTTGCTTAAAGGTCAACCCAAACGCTCTGAGGTCAAAAATATAAAAAAATAGTCCTTTCGATTCTGAAAATAATGATATTTTTTTCATAATTTTGTGGAGTCTGGTTGGCGAGATATTGCCGTTTGAAAGGTGAAAATCGCTCTCCTGTCAATTCCAGCTGTGACGTCACGGAGGGAAGCCGTCTTGTATTCTCTATGTTAAAGCCGTATACCACAGTCGTATGCAGCTGCTGATTTCTGGAGATTTTCGGAGTATCGGGGCATCATTTTTTAAATATGCCGCGACGTTGTGTAGTGGGAGGTTGCAGTTTTACTACAGATGACGGTGTTAGTATTCATTTGTGGCCAAAAGACGAGAAAATCGCTGCAAATTGGACGAAATTTGTACGCAACACGAGGGTGTGGAAAGAGGGCCCGAGCCAGTACTCGTATAATTTGCTCGGCACATTTTGACAGAAAGACATCATTCGAGGACATCTACAGCGTAGCAGTTGAATTCGGGTACAAACCAAAACTAAAGAGAACAGCTATTCCAACTATCAAACGTAAGAACAATCAGAATGTGACGGCAAAGAAATCGGACAAGGAGAATCTATCACGGACATCGGCTGAACGAACCTAGCCTGCAAGCGAGGCCTCGGGCAGGGGGACGGCTGTACATGCCCTGCTCGCTCTCACGTGGCATTTGTTGCTTGAGCACCTACAGGTTAGACTGGATGAGTCTCTATTTCATATATACACGTTTAACCATTTGTTCCAATGTGTCTTAATGTCTGTATTTGTATGTTCAATTTTATTCATTCTATGTATGCGTTTTTAGCCAAATGTTGGCACAAACTTCACACAAATAAATTATCTAAATTATATACTATTTAATAATAATAATAAAATGATCTTTCATAAATATATATACGTTTGATAAGTAAATAAATAAAAAACACCAATTGGAGTGAATGGCTGTAGAAACAGAAGTGATAATTATACTTTCATAATCCCTTGACATTTGAGATTGTGGGAATATCATTCGATTTCAATTTAATTGAGGTAATTTGTCGAAAATTGAGCAAACGTGAATGCCGATCCACTCACCACGGCTTACTTTTCGCCATGAATGTCCAAAGTTTTTTTATCAAACTATATAATTCTGAAATTGGTATTTCATGGGGATTATGGGAAAACAAACAAAATTCAAGTCGGACGTATATCAGTAGAGTTATCAACGGTTTACTGTCCATACTGCCGAATCCCGGAGTTTATCCCTTCGAAAAGGCTGCCTCGGTCAGTAACAACAATAACAACACAGATGTGCTCGTTCGTTACATCACAGAATCGTTCTACATTCAATACAGTTTGAAATATATGGACATTTGGTCTTATAGATGACGATAATAAGGTTCCAGTCAAGTTGCATACCAATCTGTATTCAACAAACGACCTCTCCGAATCCTGTCGTCGTCGAGTTCCACGTTGTCAGAGTGATTGTCACTGTCAGAATCGGAGCCGTACGGCTCAAATTGATAGGGCTGAATTCCGCCGTTGGTCTGCAAACAACTGTTAATTTGCCCGTCATCATCCTCCTCTATGTCTATTTCATCTTCTTGGCGAAAAATATTTCCATCTAAGCAGCTGATATCGCTCGAATCGACATCTGAACCGGAGCTCTGACTGCACTCGCTTTCCATGTTATCCGCTGTTTTTCTCAGGCAACTTCCCTGCGTGACGTCATCAACCCAGCTGTGAAAGTGTGGAAAAGCCCACTTTGCTCCCATATTACGTGTGTTTCTGATCAGATTAGAATTTTTTCAATATTTTTTTCATACAAAGTGAAGTATGAACTATGATTTTTAAGGATTTTTAGACCAAAAAAAATTCCGTTTGGGTTGACCTTTAAGCGGTCTTTGTTTTGTATTTTGAACATTTAAATGCACGTAGCGGCATGGTTATAGCATTTTGTCAGCAGATGTCATCTCCGAAGTATTTTAGTAACATCTGTTCCTGAATAATCTTCTTTCGATTGTTTTTAGTAGCAACTGTTGATCTTTGACCTTTAATTCTCAAATGAGGTGACCATGACCTCAAATCGTCAAAATAAGGTCAGAATCTAATTCTCCGATGCCGCAAAGCCCTATGATATTATTTGTGATTCTAGCCCTTTTGATGTTTCCTATAATTGACCTCCGGTTGACCTCTGTTTCGGGGGACATCTGTCATGAACCTCACATGCAATATTGCCTCAAATTGTCAAAATATGGCCAGAATCGGGTTACTCAACCCCGAAAATCGATAAAATGAGTTAGTTTGTATATCTCGGCTAAAAACCACTAAAAATGACGAATTTGACCCAAAAATGACCTTCAGGGTGACCTTGACCTCAAATCGTTGAAATAAGATCAGAATCAGATTTCCCGACTCCGATAACCACTAAAAAGTTGTATTATTCATGATTCTAGCCATTTTATTGACTGACCTCTAACCCGTGTGGCGGCCATAATGAATTTCGCCAATATGGCGGCCCCAGGGGGCGACTACCTTGGCGCCCGTCAAAAATCGAAAAGGTATGGTATGGGCGACATATGGGCCAAATTTGGTGCTTTTGGAAGAATCTGAACCAAACAGTCCCTTTTATGCCCTAACAGCCCCGACTACCCTGCTTCAAAGTGACATTCTTGAATGCAAGCTCTCACCTTAGGCATCTAGAAAATACGAACGTAGCGTGCAAGATCTATGGCATTACGCTTCGTAACTTGTGTCTAATTCCGCTTAACCCGGGGCTAGGGGCCGTATGAACCCATGTACTTCAAGATCCTCATGGTGCTCATATGAACAGTCACAATCAAAGCGTGACTGAGATACAGCATTCTCTAGATAACGACTTTAGAACGATTATTATGGATTAAGAATACTGATCAGCGATACGGATTTTATATTTTTGGAACATCATCATCTCTTGTCGGCATCATTGAAAACTGTTGACCGCTTCACTCTTGCAGGAAACTAGCCTATGTTTATGTATACTATGATTGTCTTTTTTGAATTTGGTGCTAATACTGTTATATGCATATGGAATAGGTCTTTGGATTATGGACGCGGATATTCTTTAATGGACGACGGCTGAATTATGAATGACGGACTAGACGCTTGTATTTCAGAGTACATATACGATATACAATACTAATATTGAATAATTGCAATTGACAAATATGCTGATGTAAATTGCGAAAGAGAGTGCTGACGTGTGAACTTTCCGCACTTCATCTCCATACCCACAACGTGATTTAACGTCTGTCCATATTTGATCAAGACATTTTCACATAAGCAGTATCTGTCGTATGAATTTTGCAAGCGTGATAATGGTTTTCCCAATATTGCGCCGTGTATTTTTTTAAACCCAGCAAGCTCAAGACGTGACTTCTTCAGCACTTAGTTAGTTCACCTGTTCTTACAAAAACCTTGGATGATTACATTCCCGGGATATGCACCGACTGTGCTCCAAAGGTACTCAAAGTAGAGACGGACATCTTAGACACGGATCCTAGTACATTTCAATTAAGGAAATCTTTGGTGCATTAAGAGTGCACTAAATTGGTAAAGAATTATGCAAAAAAGGTGTCTAATATGGCTGAATTTGTTAGAAATTTTTCTGTTTTATGTACAATCAATAGCTCAACTCAAATCTTATATCCGCTGAGATGTTAATCTACTCGGTTCATTATTATTATTTCTTAGACCTGTGTCTTCTGCCAGTGTATGCATGCATAATTATTTCCATCTATTTCTATCATTCATGTAGTTATTCGAATATTTTGCTAATATCTAATACTATAATATCGTTGTATATGTTCTCATGTATTTACTTATTTCTCGACAGAAAACAAGACCATAAAGTTTCTTTGTATACAATAGGACTTTTTAATTTTAATTTATTCTCTTAAAATATAACAGTATTCACCATTCTTCAAATTTCTCAATCTAACACTCTCGCTGCTGAATTGTCAAACTCTACTTTTTCCTTGGGATAGAGCAAGCCCTCTGGGGTTTTATTCCCGCCACATATGCGGCCATTGTATTATTGCTGTTAACATTTTCATATTGTCTGCTGTATTTTGTTTGGCGTGACAAAGTATATGCAAATAATTCATATTATTCATATGTCACAGAAGCCACGGTTCGCTTTCAAGGCTAAGGACAAAGCAATAGGATCTACCTCACCCGAAATGAAAGCCAAAATCTTAGGATCATTCAACAGCATACTTCCCAGCTTCTAAATGCCATTGATGTTTGTGAGAATATCTATTATTTTATAACTATCAATTTGGACACAACAGATTGTCTAATCAATGGCGCTTCTGGCAAGATGATGAAAGTAGATGTATTACAGAACAATTCTTTCGCATGTGGAGTGCTGTGGGTTCAGTTTGATGATCCTGACATTGGCCAACAGATGAGAACAGAGAACCGACACCTCTATAAAAGAGGATATAGCAAGGACTGGACTCCCATACAACCTGCGGTGAAACAGTATGCTGCTGGTCATA